>OX578146.1:68103269-68355769 GCA_951213105.1 Amaurobius ferox | reverse complement strand
ATGTATGATTATATCAAATTCTGTTCTATGCTACAATGTTAAAAAAATTTAATACTTCAAGTAAATTTCGAAATTTACGCTCAAATTAAAAAAAAATTCAATCCAGTTTTGAATTTTTCTATAACAAAGTCGAATATAAAAATTTTTGTGAACATCTATTAATATTCGTGGCCGTTATCGTGTGCACAAGAAATCTACCACAGACATACAGACAGACAGAGATCACTCTATAAATAGCCAAAATGTGCTCAGGAAGTCTTAAAGCATATATGGGCAGAAAAATCTCGAAATCGAAAATTTTCATGTAAACAATACTTTCTCGATATTCCGTAGGAGAAAGTAAATATGCCAGTCGGAAAGCGGATTTACAGTTACCAATTATTGTTACGGGAATATCTCTTAAGCTTGGCAAAACATCATCAAATTGAAGATTTTTTGAGTGTTAAGGAATAATCGAGAATCCCCATAATTAATGAAAATTTCACGAGTTACATAGAGTTTGTGAGGCCAGAATATGTCCTCACATGAGACATTTTTATTTCAATATTTATGGTGCCTAGAACGGCTAACAAAGCTCGAGTCTGGCTAGTGCCGGTGTTTACAACAACGTGAACTTTTAGGTCAAATACAATAAATTTGGGTGTCCCAGGCCAAAGGGGCTGAGAGGGGCCTTGATAAATGTCAAGTGATACCATTGGGCTCAGAAGAACCAATGAGCGCCAAGGGAAAGAAGGGCGGAGCTGCCCCCCCCCCCCCCCCGAAGGAACCACAAGTGACTTTGATACGAAATGTTGCAGAAGTAACTCAGATACGAAATGTTGCAGAAGCAAGTCTGACACGAAATGTGGTTGCGAGCAGTTTCCTACGAAGTGTTGTTGAAAAGAGTTCGACAAAAGGAGCGAAGCGAATATGACCTAGTAGTTGCAGATATAAAGTATCAGTCGAAGTGAAAAGTACGAGTAGGAGCCATACACCATAGAGTTATGGCCGTACTTCAGCACTAAGACCGATGCAAGCGAGATGATGAGCTCAAGTCTAAACTGGAAGGTATGTGCTCTGATGTTACCAGTCCTAGACACCTTCGTAAAATTAATACTTCTGGTCGTATCTCCCCCTAGCTAAAATAGTTAAATGAAAATTGATAATAAATGAGAAATGATATAAATGATAAATTGTTGTTGATGATAAATTGATGTGGTTAATAAATTATATTGTTTAAGTTTTAAATAGTCTAATCTTTTGATATTAATTAATAATTCTTTTCAGGACTTACACAAAAGGTGAAAATAATTGGAGGGTTATTGCGGCACAGCAACGAACGATGTACGTTTAAATGTTAATTCTACTATATATGAATTTACGGCAATGTCAATGTGATTTAAAATAATGAATTTAATAATTAAAAGTGTAACTTTTACTAATCTTTGGCCACAGAGTTAGTTAGTACTTAATAGATCTCTCACCGCAGGGTTATCGTAATGTTAGAGAGATGTTAGTTACCGGTCTGCAGGTTGAAGACAACTATTGTACAGCTGCGGGAAAAAAAACGCCCCACCCTCTGTTAATCAAGTATCGTTTATCATAGAGAAAATTGAAAGATACCATTCGATTAGGGATTAACATCCTTTGCAAATTAATGTGCGTAAAATTTGCATAAGGGGCCGTCTTCATATATAACGCGCACAAACTTTGAAATTTTCATTGGCAACACCCAATTATGACGTCACCCACAAGTTCTAGACCCCCCAAATTAGTCCAAATTCAAATTTTCACGACGTTTCCATCTTTATATCCGAAGATATTCAATACCCCGGAATGTGCAATTTTCGGGGATCAGCTCCATATTGAAAACCGCAGTTTAAAGGGCGATGTTTCGTTGATTGACAACAGCACTGTTGTAAATTATTGAATTATATCCTCTTGACATTCAGTATTATGGCTTACCTCACAGCCAAAGGGTTGCAGGTTCGATTTCTGCATGAAAGGATGAGCATTTTCTTGGCTGGGTGTGGTGTTGTCTTGTGTGTGTGTATGTTACTAAGGCAGTGGGTAGGATTATGTGAGCCTCAAATATGGTACGATTATTAGGGGAAAATGCCGTACTGGGTGCGTTGCTAAAACCTAATGGGGCATTCGTGCCAGGGACAATAAAAGAAAGAAGAAATAAAGAAGAATGAAATGTTTATTTTCGAATGTTATTTCATAATGCTGTTTTAAAAACGATTTATGAGACTAACAAATATCTGCTTTGTACTACAGTTAAATAAGCGACAAGAAATTGAGAATAAAATTATAGAATCACCTTTGAATAAGAGGTTCTTGGGTTGTTGTAGTAATAATTATCATACTAAACCGCAATTATGCTTATTCGTCTTTCATGTAAATCTACGTGTTATTTCTGTAAATCTACGTGTGTTTAGTATCACATAATATTATAATTTGTTATTGTTTTATATAAATATTTTTCATTATAAATTATCACTTTCTGTAGGCGATTTCAACTCGCAGTAGCTCCGGAACTATTAATCGATAGTAACATAAGTAGATCCCATTTATAACAATACAAGTTTTCACCCTTCAATACAGTAGCAGAATTAAGTTGATTAGGTTACATCTATACAACACTGTTTATACAAAATTTTATTGAATCTGGGTAAAAATAAATACCCGTTTTCTTAAATAAAGATTAATTTATAATTGATATAACTTTTTCAAAGTAGTCATTTTACTTTCCCTCCAATACATGGTAATGTATAGGGAAAGAATTGGAATCATGCCGAAAATCACAACTCGAGTTTTCGACGGATCTACACGTTTCGAGACCTCTAGAATACGAAAAAACTATTTTTAGCGTGACGTCTGTGTGTGTGTCTGTGTGTCTGTGTGTGTGTCTGTGTGTCTGTCTGTGTGTCTGTGTGTCTGTCTGTCTGTGCAGATTTTGTATCCACTCTAACTAAAAAACTAATGGACCGAATTTCACAAAATTTGGTAGGTAAGTTACTTGTGAGCGAGTCTGGTGCTGATTAGTTTTGGGTATGATTCGGAATAAAAAAACCCGCCTTTTTTTGCGAAATGGCCCGCAAAAGTTTGTATCCACTCTAACTGAAAAACTGATGGACCGAATTTCACAAAATTCGGTAGATGAGTCACTTGTGGGTTACCTTGGTGCTGATTAGATTTTGGTACGATTCGGAAAAAAATGACCTGCCTTTTTTAGCAAAATGGCCCGCAAAAATCGTCCAAATCTAAACTAAAGAACTGGGTATACTCAAATATATGCTTAAATGCTGATTTAATACGTAATTTTTAACGACGAAAAAATTAAGACCAACCCCATTACACTAGGACTAGCCGTTCTCGAGATATTTTAGTTTTTCGTACCTTCCCTACGCCACCTTTGAAAATAAGCCCGGTTACCGAATGAGAACGAAAATTGAATTAAAAGTGAAATAAATTTAGTTAAAATAAAGAGAACGTTAATATAAGTCTGCAGGGAAAGTCATGTGCTGCCCACATCAGATTTTTTTAAACTAATATACGACCCCTAAAATCATCGTGATGCTGAATATTACAACATTTCGGAAGAACTAGAGGGAGGAAACAACTGAAATTTTACATAAACATGTAAAAAGTCTTTGTGAATCGATTTTTTATCAAAACATGTCCTGGTTTGCATTCATATTTTTTCGATTATTGATTTCATAATTAATATTTCATACAAACAATTATTTCCACAAAAATAAAAATCACGTAAATGTGTTTGGGTTGCTTAGTAGTAACGCCATACAAGTAATCAGCGTGAGCAGATAATTATTACAGAAGATATGAATGAAAGTCTCGGAAACCAATTTAACATTAGGAGCTCAAAACTTTACATACTCACAACTCACAAACGCTTCACCCAAATGACTTGAAATTTGGTATCACAGTTTGAATTGCAGTCTAGATTCGAACTATGTTGTCAAAATTGGGTATTGCCATTGAACATTTCAAAGTTTGTGCGCGTTTAGATATGAAGACGACCCCTTATGCAAATTTTACGCACATTAATTTGTAGAGAATGTTATTCCTAATAGAATGGTATCTTTCAATTTTCTCTATGATTAACGATACTCGATTAACAGAGGGTGGGGCGTTTTTTTTCCGCAGCTCTACATGGGCCTAGCCTCTGAAAATATTATCTTTTTAAAGCTCTCTATTATCTTGTTTTAAAAGGTTACTGTTACTAAATATTTTGCAAATTCAACAGTTTTTACTTCAGCCATGCTGCAGTAAACAAAATAAACCTTTTCGAACGAAAATGCATCTTTCTCACAAGATGTCACTAAAATGACTTGCCTAAATTACTTTGAACTCTATCTCCCGAGCGTGTAGGAGGAAGGATATATATATAAAAAAGACTAAGTCTGAACGCGAAGAAAAGGTGTACGGACTAGCAATTGCAACTACAACATTTTAAAAACATTCTTTTACATATTTCGTTTGCAGGGATTTCTGAGAAATAAATTTAAACATCTGATGTGGGCAGCACATGACTTTCGCTGCAGACTTATATTAACGTTCTCTTAATTATATTTATTTTAATTATATTTATTTAACTTTTAATTCAATTTCGTTCTCATTCGGTAACCGGACTTATTTTCCAAGGTGGCGTAGAGAAAATATGGAAAACTAAAATATCTCGAGAACGGCTAGTCCTAGTGTAATGGGGTTGGTCTTAATTTTTTCGTCGTTAAAAATTACGTATTAAACGAGCATTTAATGTATATATTTCAGTATACCTAGTCCTTTAGTTTAGATTTTGACGATTTTTGCGGGCCATTTTGCAAGAAAAGGCAGATTATTTTTTTCTGAATCGTACCAAAATCTAATCAGCACCAGTGTAACCCAAAAGTGACTCATCTACCGAATTTTGTAAAATTCGGTAAAGTGGTTTTTCAGTTAGAGTGGATACAAGTTTTTGCGGGCCATTTCGCAAAAAAAGGCGGGTTCTTTTATTCCAAATGGTACCCAAAAGTAATCAGCACCAGATTCGCTCACAAGTGACTTACCTTCCAAATTTTGTGAAATTCGGTCCAGTAGTTTTTTAGTTAGAGTGGATACAAAATCTGCACAGACAGACAGACACACACACAGAAGTCACGCTGAAAATGGTTTTTTCGTATTCTAGAGGTCTTGAAACGTGTAGATCCGTCGAAAACTCGAGTTGCGATTTTCGACATGATTCCAATACTTTCCCTATACATTACCATGTATTGCAGGGAAAGTAAAAATCTGATGTGGACAGCACATGACTTTCCCTGCAGACTTATATTCACGTTCTATTTATTTAAATTAAATTTACGTCACTTTTAATTTAATTTTCGCTTTCATTTGAAAACTGGACTTATTTTCAAAAATGGTGTAGGAAAAATACGAAAAACTAAAATATCTCGAGAACGACTAGTCCTAGTGTAATGGGGTTGGTCTTATTCTTTTCTTCACTAAAAATTACGTATTAAACAAGCATTTATGGGCTATATTTGAGCATACGTAGTTCTTAAGTTTAGATTTTGATGATTTTTGCGGGCCATTTTGCAAAAAAAGGCAGGTTATTTTTTTCCGAATTATACCAAAATCTAATCAGCACCAGGGTGGCTTACAAGCGACGTGTCTACCAAATTTTGTAAAATTCGGTCCATTAGTTTTTCAGTTAGAGTGTATAAAAGTTTTTGCGGGCCATTTCGCAAAAAATGGCGGGTTCTTTAAACCCGAGGCATACCCAAAACTAATCAGCACCAGATTCGTGCACAAGTGACTTACCTACCAAATTTTATGAAATTCGGTCCATTAGTTTTTTAGTTAGAGTGGATACAAAATCTGCACAGACAGACAGACAGACACACAGACAGACAGACACACAGACAGACACACAGACACACAGACAGACAGACACACAGACACACACACACAGACGTCACGCTAAAAATAGTTTTTTCGTATTCTAGAGGTCTCGAAACGTGTAGATCCGTCGAAAACTCGAGTTGCGATTTTCGACATGATTCCAATACTTTCCCTATACATTACCATGTATTGCAGGAAAAGTAAAAAGTGGAGCATGTTTTTGAGGCTCGAAAGTGTCACACGATTTTCTTGAAGGAAGAAATGTTCCTAGAAACTCCACAGCGGGGCGCAAAATATGAGTAGTTGAAACACGGATGTAAAACCAACTGATATTATGGTTAGCATTCTAGGACGTTATGCTGGACTCTGCGTTCAAATATCCATTTAATTGCTTGGATTTTTATACTAAAATAATACCATTGCTTTCCAGAAACATGAAATATATGAGATATTTTTATCAGAAAATAGCGTATATGTATTTGTTTTAATTTTCATTGATTTTTCAGTTTAAAAACTTGGAGTGGACTCTGCGTTCTGCACTCCAATGTTAGATTGGCTACAACTGACAATCTCACCACCTTCTGCTTTTTTTTATCCCAGCTTAGTCTCCTGCTGGCATTTTTATGCTCCAAGTTAGCTTTTTGTGTGGTCGTTGACTTCCCGACTTGAAATCGGCACTCAATATATCAGAGTCCACTTAGTCTGTGGCTGTCGTACTAAGGGTCACTTTCAGACCTCTAACATTTTTGCACTAGCCGAAAGGGTTGATTTATTTGTTTACCATTCTATAGAACATTACTGCCTCAAGCGAGAACCGAACCACTCACTGGCCAGCTGATGTTCTTTCGATGTGCCATTTTAAAAACAAACAAATAAATTTCTTTTTCACAAATTATTCAAACATCTAATCAGCAACAGGGCAGCTCATAAGTAACTTAAATACCTCATTTTATGAAATTTTGATGCATAGATTTTATGTTAGAGAGGATATATACTACATTGCAGGAACAACCAGACACACAGGTCAAGAGTCAACAGTGTCAAGAGACCACCGTATCAAGAGACCACTGTGTCAAGAGACCACCGTGTCAAGAAATCAATGTTTCAGGAGCCCTCTGGGTACCACCGTGGTGAGAGTTGGGTTAATGCCAACAACCCTTGTGGTTCCCACAGCAGGTCAAGAAACTACCGTGTCAATAGACCACCATGTCAAGAGACCACCGTGTCACGAGACCACCGTCTCAAGAAACCACCATGTCAAGAGACCACCGTGTCAAGAAATCAACGTTTCACGAGCTCACCGGGTACCACCGGAGTGATAGTTGGGTTTATGCCAAAAACACTTGTGGTCCACACAGCAGGTCAAGAAACTACCGTGTCAAGAGACTACCGTGTCAAGAGACCACCGTGTCAAGAGACCGCCGTGTCAAGAAACCAACGTTTCACGAGACCACCGGGTACTACCGTGGTGATAGTTGGGTTTATGCCTACAACCCTTGTGGTCCACTTTGCCTAATCTACCACCCAGCGACGTCCCGGACAGATCGAATGGTCAATGGAACTGGCCACTCCAAATGGTACTCCAGTCGCCGGCGGCACTGGACACGAATTATAAAACCCAGACCACATTACTATCACCTGGAAGAGTTTGTCTGCATCACAAGATTGTGTTCCAAACAATTTATACACCTAGGTCGGACGGTCTGGGTCTCAACAACTCCATGCAACAGTCCGGAATATTTTACTCCTTAGAGTAGGTGGGGATGAATCACACACACAAGCAGGGACATCAGATTATGAATAGTGTTTAGATTGCTCAAAATGTGTAAATCCCTCAGAAAAATTAATTCCAATTCTCGTCCATTTGCAAAATTTTTCCATACAATGCTTTAATGTGATATCAAAAGCAAACTATCTAATGTGGGCAGCACATGTCATTTTCTATGGACTCCATTTGAGTTCCTTTTCCAAAAGCTGTTATATTGAGTTTGATTGCTCAAAATGACACGAATACTTATTTGATATTATATCTAAATTGCTATTTCAATATATTTTCCATTGCATTGGCAAATTAATGTACATTAAAAAGGCGCCAGTTCCTCATAATTAAAAAAACTTAAATATGTCCTGAACTGGCCCATGTTAGAGTAATGGGGTGGATATTATCTATTTTTTGTAGAAAATTTAATATAAACTACATAAATCATAATTACATATTATATATATATATATTATATATAATAATATAAATTATACATAAGCAAACATTTAATTTATACATTTCATCCAATTAGGCCTTTTATTTCAGACTTTGACGACTTTTGTGAACCATTTCGCAATGAAAGACAGGTTCTATTATTTTTAATCATATGAAGATCTAATGAGCAGCAGGGTAACCCAAAAGTGACTCTATTACCAAATTTTGTGAAATTTCGTGGAATAGTTTGTTTTAGTTATAGAGGATACCTATCTTGCACAGTCACAGAAACAGATAGATAGACAGACACATACGTTACGCTAAAAATGGTGTATTCGTGTTCCACAGTGCTCGAAATGTGTAGATCCATCGAGTTCAAATTTGCAACCGTAATAATTCAATACTTTCCCTATGCATTGCCATATATTATAGAAAAAGGAAATATATCGCACTCCTAGAAAATAAACTGCAGAATAAAGTATGCCCCAAAATAATCACCAAGAAGGCGAAAACTTTTCTAATTTAAATTTCGAAGGGTTTCAACTAAAATTATATCAATTTTTATGATAAAAGTATTAAACATCAAAGAGAGAAAATCTCAAAGCCGACAATACTGTTATTCATTCTTAACTGAAAACAACAGTTTTTCATTTCTAACCGAGAACGTTGGTTGTAGGAGTAAGCTAATGAGAATTTTTAATGGAATTTTCATAACGTTAGCTTCGTTTAACGTCTAAGGGATATCGCATCTTCAGAAGAGTGTGCGGTAGTAATTTTATTGAAGAAATAAATGCGTATAAAATAAAAGTAGAATAATTTGGGAAGTTTTCGTGCTTTCTTTATAGATATTTCAATCCCAGATGCGCGTACTTGTAAGTTAAATTCTTCCAGTATCAAATATAAGGAAAGTATAGGTTGGTTATATTTAGTGTTATAAATGTGAGTATATATATATATTAAAAAAAGTAGCAGCCATGAGCTTCGGGGAATACGCTGAAATAAAATGTTTTTATATATATATTGCAATTTAAGAAATATTTAATATCAGGGTCAAAGACAAAATATTTGAGCTGCGAGTTCGCGTCCTGGATAGACTAACAATAGCAAAACCATGAAGTTTTGCAGGCAGATACCGACATGGGTGAATTTTTGCAGAACGGAACAAACTTTTTTCAATTTCGATGTAGTTTTTGAGATACTTTACACTTTATGTACTTCTGAAGTGAACATATATTTTTTCGTATCGGACGTCTAGCGATTTTTCTGTCTTGTACCATAAAAACTGCAGTATACAAATATATGAAATTTGGTACATTTATAGAGAAATAATAGGGTAATACGATGAAATAAACCGTAATAAGTTAAGACGATGAAATAAACCGTTTATCGATTTAAACTTTAGTTTGGCATGAAATAGCTCGCGAAGCAAGCTCTTGATCAAGGAATTCAATTTTTTTGATTTTCTGGGCTAAGAAAAATCACTTCTTTTCTTTCCTGCGGAAAATAGGCAGGAATAGAAAATATATTTTTGAAAGTAGAATTTTTAGGACAGATAGATATGAAGCGAGCTCTGCGAGCTCAGTGAGTAGGAAGCGAAGCCTCACGAAGGGGGTTGGTGAGCGGAGCGAACAAAGGGCAGAGCCCCCTAGTATTTACACAATATATATATATATATATATATATATATATATATATATATATATATATATATATATATACACTACCCGACACAGTAAATGAAACACCATGAAAGAACGAATAGAATGTGATGATAAAGAACACACAGACAGAGATGGCTTATATAAGTGATGTTAATTCCAGAAGGATAATGCAATACTGTAATGGCATAGACAGGGTGATACGAGTAGCAACCCTCCGAGACGATACCGATAGGCGATAGACGATACAAGTAGCAACCCTCCGAGGAATAGGTACAATGAGCAAGCGGATAGTTGCTTGAGAGATGGATGACTATATACTTTCAGTTTCAACCATCCTCCACAGGTCGTCCTAAGTTTGAGGCGGGGGCAAGGCAGTCAAATGATGGTCAATCACGTTCCATACATGCTCCATGGGTGAGAGATCTGGATACAGCGGAAGCTAAGTAAGTATTTGGATACCTTGTAAGGCTTGTGCGTTGATTGTTGCTGTCTGCGGTTGCGCGCTATCTTGCTGGAAAACAGCATTTTTAAATAGTTGAAGGCAGGCCAGTGAAAATGCTTTCTAAATATTAACAAAATTCCGAATCCATAACCTTTAGAATATGACCGTCACCAATGAAAGTTTAGAAAAAGGATTAGAGCCTCTAATACTATAAATAAACTTATCTGTTACAAAAAGAAAAACACGAAAAACAAAACAACAGAAAATAACTGTTTTCAGCCTTAAGCTCTTAATATCTTAAACTAGCACTTTACACCAAAAAAATATGATATGGACAGCACATTACTTTCCTTATATAATGCAATGAATTTACTACTTTTAGATTTAAAAAATGGTATTCTGATAGTATTTACTTATATTCTTTCCAAGATATTAAATTTTCTTCAATTAGTCGTCATTTTCATTGATTTAGCGCCTTTTATTCATTTGGCAAGATTTTGGTTCATTTTTCTTTTTTTTCAAGTGGCCAGGCACTTGGACCTTCGTCATTCGCCTTTATTACAGCGGTCAGAGTGTGAACCATTTAGCCGTCCATTGACGTTGCTCCAGGCGCACCAGAGGGGGGCGTATCACATTGCGCCCACAACACAAACATCCATGCCTTTCGTGGGGCTCGAATCCACAACGTGGCGGTCGAGCGATTGCTACGGAAACGCTTGCCTTGACCAGTCGACAACCACGTCGGCGATTTTGATTAATTTTGCACCATTTAAAAAAATCGCCAAGTTGGCGACATTCCGCTAAATTCGTCGCCAAAATATCGCCAAGCGTTACGGATGAAAAAATAAGTTATTCTTATAGCAGATAAATGACTATTGACGTTCAAATGCGAAAGTATTACTCAAAGTATTTTTTTTTCATGAATGGAACGAGCTAGATCCACGAAAATGATGTCACCCAATTTATCGCATGATATTACATATGAAAAGTGAACATGTTTCTCAACAGTTAATATATTTTTTAATTTATGGGATTTTTTGATAAGATCATTTGAAAAATGTACAATAGCTCGAGAAAAGTCCACGCTATCGTGTTCTAAAGTTTATGTCAACAGATTTCTAAGTATAAATTATTTATTATCAAATTTTTTAAAGACATGTCTATTTGCGTAACTTTATTAAAGGTTTTGATTTTTTGATGATTTTTTCAAAATTTCACTCGAAAATTTAGAGGGTTCTAAACATTCGATTGTGTTTAAAAACAATAGACTTCCAGTATACATGGATTGTAATTTTTGTACCAAATTTCATTCGAATCGCTCCATTCGTTCGTGAGATATCGTCTCCACAGACTCACTGACACGCACATACATACCCACATGCTTTCACACACACACATTCACGCATACACAAATACGCACTTACACACACAGACATCTCCTCTAAAATGTTCGATTCGTTATCAGGGATGCTTGAAACGTGCTCTCCAGTCAAAAACTCGAATTCGAATTTTCGGCCCGGTCACAATACTTTCCTTATACATTTAACTATGTATATAAGGAAAGTAATAATGTGCAGAAACTTTTCTCTCCTACATCAAACTAGACGTTCGTGCAACAGCCAATCAAACTCCTTCGTTAAGCTCCAGGATTCAACCATTTTAATATATTTCCCCATTTATTGGAGCACTTGAGTTTATTACATGATTTGGAGCTACATAATTCTGACCTATAGCCAAACTTTGGCTATGTGCTCCGCAAATTGATCTCACCATCAGCAGCGGATTATTGGGCCTTTGTCTGGGACTGAGCAAAGATGGTTGTTCTAAATGGGCGCCAGCTCAAATGAGGAGTATAGAATTATTTAATCTAGTAATTTTGTGAAAATATATGCATATGTGTTCGTTCTACAAACAGTTCTTATTTATGATCCGGTATACTAGTTAATGATAAACATGCATTTATAGTTACTGCCGTGATCAACGTTTGTCTATATTTCTGCATGTCTTTGTCATCTATGAAAATATTGTTTGTGTTATCTGTTGCTCCTTTTACGAGTTATTCGCTGTGTAATCTAAGAGCATTTGAAATTCACTGAAATTTGAACAAGAAACTCCAATTTGCAAATCCAAAATCATTTGGGACGCCTAAGATAAATAAAAAGCTAATTCTTGCTACACTCTAATTTTGAAAGCTTGAACTGTGCATATTTTATTTAATAGTCAAGCATGTAATTAGGGATTACAATGCCCCGGGATCCCGGGACCTCGGCTGAAAAATAAATACCGTAATACCGAGATTGGTGACCCCGGAATTGCGGTACTTTTTATTAGACTTACATGCACATGCTAAACACCAGTGGTCATACTTACTAAATTAAACTTTACCCGAGTTTATCAAAGGAAAACATTCATTTTGAGATTGAATCACATTTTGTGAAAATTTATTTATTAGTTAGAAGTACATGACTTGAAGAAAAGTGCTCTCACCCTGAAATATGTTTCGGTCAATAGATGGCGCTACTTTAAACGTATTTGAAGCATATTTTTTCACGATTATGTTAGCTGTTTAGTGGCAACAGCTACTGTGTTAATTCTAGCATCGAATGTTTAATTTCGTCTAGCGTTGTTGTTGGTAGTTCATGCTCTTTCTTTATAGAAATAAAATACATGTAGATTAATTCGAAATTATTACAGCTGCTAAAAGTAGCACTAAGATATACAAAGGGTATAAAAGTTCAAAAGTGTGAATCTGCTTGGAAATACGTTTTACGTGAAGCTAATGGGCAATCGGCAAAATGCAACTTGTGTAAAAAAAAATCATATAAACAAGAGGTGGGTCGACAGAAGGGCTTCATGTGCATTTAAATTATATTCATAAGATTATTATTTTGAAACGAAGTTGAAATAAGGATGAAACTATTTCCGGCTGTCAAGGAAATAGTGCAGCCGGTATTAGCAAATTTGTTAGAGATACTAAAAGAAATATTTACTAATTAAAGAAGTATTGTACTTTACCGGCTATATTACCTAGAAAAAATGAAATAATACATTTACTTCAATAAATACAAAAATACTGAATCCCGCGGGATCCCGAAATGGAAGATTTTATGATCCCGTAATCCCAGGATTGAAAATTATCTACGGGATTGCAATCCTTACATTTAATACGTAAAATTGTAAACATATTTTTCATACTTTAAAATATACTATCCATTATTAGGAATATTTATTAAGTTAGGAAAAATAAACACTAAATTTGTACTAAGGTTTTTTTGCTTATTTGGTATAAGGTGTACATTAAATATCATAAATTTTGTCTTGTTCTTCTGGATACCGGTAGTGAAAGGGTTAAGAAGTACATCGAAAAATTCTAATGTTAAGAATTGTCTGGGTCATTCAAACCGCGAGCCAATCAGCATTTAGAATACCTGATCCGTCAATGGTTAGAAACGAAGATTATTATATGCTCTCATTGTTAAGATATATAATCGCTCAAACTTTTGTAATAATTATAGAAACACCAGAAAGCAGAAAAGATTAGACGAAGAAATAAGGTAACTCAGGGGATATCGTCAGGATCAGGACAAGCACAGATTTAAAAAAAAAAGTATGTGCATAACGTCACCCAGTATCATAAACGGCCACGAGGATTAAAGCAAACCAAATATACAAGATCAGGAACACCCAGTAAAACGCACACCATCATCCGAACTATTCAAACCTGGTATAGGTCCTGATTGGCTAGAAAACTAATGACTCAACTATGTATGTGAAACATAGGGAAACTCACCATCATGCAGCGGATCGATGGAGTGAATCATGAGTTGAAGCAAGCCGTGCCGAAACTTGCTGCCCGCATGGAGGATAGGTGTGCTGGCACGCCTTTTCTTCATCTGCAAAGAAAGAAAAAACGTTCATGTTACATGAGAAGTAATTGGAATAAGACACGAAACATAATCACAAAACACACCGAAAGGAAGCGTTTCAAAGTTTGGAATCATACTTTTAGTACTGCAACCAGCATCAGGTTTGCTCTTTTGTTAAAACTTTTGACCCCCACCTAGGTTCAAACCCAGGGCCATTGCACGATAGACGTTAGAGTTTATCTAAAAATTATCCAGCTTAAGACATTTAATATTGTCTTAAGTACAGAACTTCTCTCCGAAAGACTGGAAAAGAGTTATTAGGATATCGACAGATGGTTCCAGCGAGTTAGTGATCAGAAAAAGAAGTTTCGTTGTAAGTCAGTAGGCAAGATGACGTGGAAAGAGTTCGGTGTCAAAAAATAACTCGTGAAGTTAACAGTCATTCGGTGAAGACTAGCATTAACAGAAACAACACCAATGCTGGTTGACTGGGGACAAAATTCCAGATTACAACATATTGTGTTGATATGTTACTTGCATATGGATGGCCATTTGCCAGGTAATGTAAAATATATGTGTATATGTGTCGAAATTTAAGGGCACAAAGGGGCATTATGTAAAATTTCGACCCGTGACGCCATGTTAATGACTTACTACAAGAACCTACTATGTGTTTCATTGAATAAGTCACATTTTTTCATGCATTCTACAGATTTTTATTAATTCAAAATATTTGTTTATATATAAAATTTCTACATTTATGGTGCTATCTACGTATCAGTGCAGAGTGACATCGAATAAACCATAAACCTATCATGTACGATAATTTGGGCTATACAATGTTGGTCTTGCTTTGAGTTTGCACGAAATTTCCCATTTTAGGAACATTTTTATTCTGTATTACAGCATTTTTTAAAGTGTGTTCCGCGACAATATTCTAGAGGTTTCGAGAAGTGATAGTTCCGTGTAAATTTTCTTTAAACTAAAAAAGAACGCGTTAGATTTTTTTTATGTATAATTTGGACCACAATGGACTTTTTCTTAATTTGGGGTTCCGCCATCAAATCGAATTTTAAATAAAATAGTAATAATATCGAATAATCGCGACCCAAAAAGTTTGAAAACTACCGCTTTATTGGATTTTTATTTCAATACTCCCCTCAAAAAGAGAAAAAATTATCTCGACATATCATCGCTGATAGCCATACAAATTCGTCTTTGATTTTTTATTAATTCGATTCTTTGATGAAATTATGATAATATCATTAGTTTGAAAACTTTTCATGTTGGCCTAATCGATTCGTTGCCTGATTGGTTGGAAATAATACTAAAATTTTTAAAATAAAATGCTCAATTGAACAACTTTCTTGTACCTTTCTTAAACTTTCCGAGAGAAAATATAATTAATTCGACCAAATTTACTTTACCAAACTTGTAAGTTGAAAGCCATTCCATTCAGAGTACTTTAATAAATTGCATTTCATAACCTATATTGGCATAAACATCCAAAACACAAAGGTACTGTATTAAGTAAATTATCAAACCTTCAATTATAAGCATTAAGGGAACAAGTGACTTTCAAATTAAGTAAGTGTCGTAATTAGTTTCAAATACATATAAAACCCTAATACGTACTACTTGCATTTATCAACTAATTACGTCATATTGTTATTAACTCGCATCTGACTACCGAAAAGTTAAAATGCTTTTTTGAGTTTTACAATTTCGGAAAATGAGACCAATTATTAGAAATGCGAATTCAATTTCAGGCATTCACAACTTCTCTTTTATAAATAATTAAGTAACTTCCTCATAATTCAAATAACTTCTTCATATTAAGCATATAATAAAATACTAAAAGTATCACTAGTTTTGAAGGTAAGGATTCACAAAACGTGCAACCTTCAGTGGTCAGAGAAAAATCGGCAATTGATGCAAGTACGGCAAACGTGGAAGAAGAAGGGAAAGAATGTTGCCAAAGGCGAGAGAATAAAAAAGTAGATTAAAAACCCAGGAGGCAGAAATAAGAGGTCAGACGTAACGAATGAACGGTTAAATACCATAAAAGAAAAATAAACGTAATCACTTGTCCATAATTCAAATAAATTGTTCATAAAATCCCGATAAAATTAACAAGAAAGATCAATCATGCTTAAAGCATTGATTATGAAACACTTTATAACTTCAATGCAATTTTTTTAAACAAGTTTAAAACGCAATACATTCTTCGGTAATATTTTAAAACTTATCACAATACCACATTAATTTATTATATTTGAAAACTTAAACCTTCATCGAAAAAAATGAACGTCATTCAAATAAAGGCATTGAAATATAAATTGCCTGGTTTAAACATCTCTAAAATGCGATACATTCCTCGGTAATATTTTTAAAACTATCATAATACTACGATAATTTATTATATTTAAAAACTTCAACGAAAACAACTGAAATTCACTCAAATGACGTCATAGAAAAAATAACACGCCTGGATCTCTCTATAAAAACAACATTTCATTCATAACATTTTCCCATTCATTTCATTCATCACAATACTATAATAATTTATTTTATTTAAAAATTAAGACCATGGAGCTGCAAGTAATTAAACTCTATGCTTAAAACTTCATCGAAAAAAAAATCGTCCTTTTCTTTGTAAAATCAATGAATATTTCAATCATATCAGCTATGCAGACTCCATGGGCTAAATAATTGTGTTAAAGAAATACAGCAATTCTAATACAACTCATTCTACATATTTTGCTGTTTACATTTTACATAAGTGAAAAATAGGCTTCGTTGCAGAAATAATCAAATTTGGATGATCATTTAAACTCAAATATATTGTAATTGCGTTGTTTCAGTATGTAGATGCACGGAATTTAAGCAAAAATAAAGTGGTTTTAGGACGGATACAACACTCAATATGAATTAAAAAGAACTTAAATCACGATTTTGAGACAAGATGGATGTCATGTATCATTTTGAAGTGGGTCATGTGATCTTCTCATATCACGGTCACGTGATCGCTTCATATAAGAGGTGTAATTATTAATTTAATTTTTATTTAAAAAACAACTGAATACATTTCTCTGAATTTTTTTTTATATATTTTATGGAACAATTTGAATATTACCTAAAATTTTCGAAGCAATTTGTGAATTTTAAATCTGCTTAAAAATGTTTGAAAAATTAGGTCCCATAGGGCTTAATGTATTTTATTTTTTCAACCCGGGTTCAAAGCAATTTGTGAATTTTAAATCCGCTTAAAAAATGTTTGAAACATTAGGTCCCATAGGGTTCAATGTATTTTATTTTTTCAACCCGGGTTCAATCCAAAACTAATTGGGTGATATAATTCATTTATATTCCCATAGGTCCTACAGACAGACTGAACAACATACTAAAAGTTATTTTTGATTAAGTCATTTTTACGGCAGTTATCGTGCTAACGAATAGGCAGACAGAATGAATGACAGAATGATGCAGATAGAATGAATACAAACAGACAGAATGAATGAACAAAGTCATAAACACTTTTCAACTTTGTTGTAAAGTGCTAAAAATGAGCTTCCGAAAAATTGAAATAATGATTTCTCAGTCAAAAGTCTGTGTGAAAAATAATTAACTTTTCTTCTCTTCTCTTCTCTTCTGCTGGGAAATCCCTGGTATACTTTTTCGATTCCGTTTGCTTTTACCTTATTTCGGTAATTTCAATCTTTTCCTATTTTTTAATTTGTTTAGGATTTTATGAATAAGTGATTTGAATTCTTAGTTAGAGTTCACTGTCCTCTTTGGTATTTTACCGTTCATTCATTACGTCCTACCTCTGGTTCCTGCCTCCTAATTTTCCTTCTCGCTGTTGGCAACAATTGAATAAACTTTATGGCTAGAACCATATCAACAATTATTAGATTTCATGAATAGCCATTATAAGTAGCTACAGACAGCTATTTTTACTATAAGTAGCTATATACAGTTATTAAAAATGGCTAAATTCAGCCATTTTCAGTTGCTAAATGTTCCAAAAAATGACTAAATCTAGCCACTAAATGGCAAATTTGCCACTCTGGTATTTTCCGTTGCATATCCTATACATATACAACGGAATGCACGAAAAGTAATAAATAACTATAGTTTAAATAAAAAAAACCTAAATTCAGCCATTTTCAGTTGCTAAATGTTCCAAAAAATGACTAAATCTAGCCATAAAATGGCAAATTTGCCATTCAGGTATTTTCCGTTGCATATCCTATACATATACAACGGAATGAACGAAAAGTAATAAATAACTATAGTTTAAATAAAAAAAATCTTCCTCCAGAAATAAAATGGAAGTATTTCTAATGAAAAATAACTTTCCCTGAACTTCGGAGCATCAGTCATCTTTCTTCCTAGGTTTGATTTAACTGAAACCATAAATTACAAAGTTAACGCAACTCTGCCGTGTATCTAAAAAATGTAAGATGTATAGAAAATACGAAAGAATGATAAAGTTAGTGATCCCTTCGTATCCGCAGAAATCACTTAAGGAAAGCGATGGATTATATATTTGAAAGTATAAAGGGTGCGTAACGAAAATATTTCAAATTCGGTATTCAATACTGCTAATGAAGAAATTGGATAAAACAGTAATCATAGTAAAATTAAAAATCTGCACTTAACATTGTAATACATTGATGCTCCATATTTTATTTAGATTCAATTGTATCAAATTCAGTGGCGAAGTGTAGGGGGAGAGAAGGTAGACAATATCTAGCAGAGTAATGCATGACATTATATATTATTCGAAATATGTACATGTATAAGCAGTTTTCTGTGTAAATAAACGAAGGTAGATGTTGACAGCTTTTTTCTTTTATTTGGATCTTCTAAATGACGATGTATTGTTCAGGGGAGACTTATCTCTATATGTCTATCCCTTATCAAGCGATGTTGCAACGGAAATGGGACTGAAATGTAATGTACGAGCACCTTCAATCAGTAAATTGCTGTAGTCCAGATAGACGTGTCTAAGTTGCGAGATTTAGCATATTTTAATCATTTAGTTTAATCATTTTAATCATTTTATTTTCTGAGCTCTCTAGAGATCCAAAAAAGTTAGTAGCAAATTTGATTCAGAGAATCCCTAAATTTTAGATGTTTTGGCATTTTTGATACGTTTGAAATTTTTCTTAAGGACTCATAAATTAAACTTTTAACTAGTAAGATATAATGCTTGGTGAGTGGAATATTTACTCTCTTACCTGTTGTTCTTGATTTTTATATACTTATTAAAATAAATTTTCACATGTATTGAATTCTCCCGCATATAACGTTTTTGAATCTTTCCACAGAGAAATAGAAAATCGAGGTCCATTGTAATAACAATATTGCTAAATGTCATTTATTTGTCAAATCATCAAATTAATTTAATCATCACATACTGTACATTCTCGTTCACTGACTTTGCACATTAAATTTCATGCCATACGTGCATTATTTCTTGATTTATTATGTCCCATCTCATAAACATACACACATATACACACGAACATCTTTTCAAAGGTGGTTGATATGGGTTCAGGAGATTTTTAAACGCTCTCAACTTTTAAATCTGGAATTTTGAAATATTATCCTTAAAGGGTATAAAGAATATGATCATGTTTAAATCTGCCATATTTATTGCACAAGTAATATATTTTAAATGCTAATTTTTCGCGTTATTTGATGTGCTAAACATAATTATATATTTATTTACGAACTGGTTTTAACTTTTAATTAACTGAAGTGCGACGCTATACTATTTTACACCAGAACCCAGTTATAAGTAGCTTATGAGAAAATTGAGTTAAGCCAAGTTATAGTTAATATTTTTCTTAATTTTACAAGAGAAAATCTGTATCGAGATGACCACAACTATAATGCGCTACCCTTCATCTTAAAAGGTTTGAAAAAATATTTTGATTGATACTAAGTTTGGCAATGTATCTATCCCCCGGATAGGTAATTTACCCCTCCGTGGGGGTAAGTCACGAACACAAAAATTATATCGCCGCTGTTTTTTACTACAGTGATTCAGTTACCTAATCATTCAGCTATAATTATACTTATTTCACATGATCATGCATAAAAGGAGTTATAAACCTTTTAATGCATGATTATGTCAAATTTTGTCTTATACTGCCATGGTAAGAAAATTTAACATTTCGAGGCTTTAAGTCGAATTTAAAATATTTCTAACTAGTTCTACAGTTTAATAAAGTCGAAATTTCGCGAAAATTCACTAATATTTGAAGCAGCTATAGTGTACACAAGAACTGAAAACAGACAAGCAAACAAATTGATATCACGCAAAAAGTAGTCCAAACGTGTTCACGAGGTCCAATCAGAATACCGAAATTGGCATAGAAAATGCTAAAATCGAAAATCTTCATGCCAAGAATGCTATATACTATATTCTATTGTGCGAGACAGAAAAATATACAGAAAATCACTTGATGTGGGAAGCACATGGCTTTGGAAACAGATATCTGGAACTTTTGGAGCACATAGTTGGAACTTTTGGAGCACATAGCTGGAAAGGCAGGTGCTGCCGACATCAAATAGAAAGTTTATCTTTAGTAGCATTGTTCCCATTTACGAGTGACACTTCGTGATTCTCTGGGAAATAAATAGATGAAACAGTAGGATAATTTTTTCGTTCTTAGTTCGGTGCAATAACTGTCTTATTAACAAATTACTTTAAATTGGAAGTCCGCTTCCGTGTTGTGCGGGTTCCGTATGTAGAGTCCACTTCAAAGATAAGAGCTTGCAATTTCGTCGCAGTAGCTCAGCGGTAGAGCTCCAGCTGGCCAATCAGGATTCATTCCAGAATTCGATTCCCGATTGGGGTAGTGAGGTTCTTTGCAATGGCGTTCAAATAAATCAATTTAGGTTAGTGTAAAGATGCCGGAGGTCTGAAGACCCCAGACCGTGCGGCTCACATAGTGGATTTAGAGTAGCTAGCTGCACGGCAGGGAAAGGATACCGCCTGCACTCAGGAGGCACCCAAGGTCTACCATCCCGCCAAACGAACATTTATTTAGATCTAAAAAGATAACAATTGATGAAAAATATTGTGATTAAACAGACAGTTTTACACTATATTTGAACTTGACAAGTAAGTCCATTTTTCAAAAATGGGAAAAGGGTTATTGCGAATATAGATAAAAAGATCATTGAAAAATAAAGTTTAGAGTGAGGTATAATAACATAATGAAAAATAGATTAAAATTAAAGAAAATAATAAAATTTTAAAAGTAAGATTTAGAAAATAATTAAAAGGAAAATATATGAAAAGGAAAAAACAAATTTAGGCACATGAAAAACAAAAACAGAAATTTAGAATAAAATTTAGAAAAGAAAAATTAGAAACAATACAAATAAAAAGGGTCAAAATAAAAAGAAAGAACCGAGAAAATAAGAATAGTTAACATAGCTTTTTTATTTTTTTTATTTATTTATTCTTTATTTTTTATTATTTAAACAGAAAATATGGAGGGAACACAATAGCAATAAGTTCATATAAGTTAATAAGAATGAAATAAAGGGATTCATTGATCAAAATTAATTGGGAGCAGAATCTACTCATAAGCTTAGGTCACTTTATTAGAAATGTCTATGGTTTTTAATTTTATCTACTGAAGGGGGATTTGAACGAACTTTGGAGAACCAAATTGATTTATTATAGAGGGGGAGGGTTTGAAGAGATGAAAATTTTTAGAGAAAGGATAATCGAATATGTAATGGTCAACGTCACCTAATTTATTGCAAATACAGATGCCGGAGATCTGGAGACCCCAGACCGTGTGACTCACATAGTGGGTTTAGAGTAGCTAGCTGCACGGCCGGGAAAAGATACCTCCTGCACTCAGGAGGCACCCAAGGTCTACTACCCCGCCAAACGAACATTTATTTCGGTCTAAAAAGATAACAATTGATGAAAAATATTGTGATTAAACAGACAGTAGCTCAACGGCAGACTGTCACCTGGCCAGTTCGGAGATCGGGGGTTCGATTCCCGGTTGGTGCAGCAAGGTTCTTTACACGTTTCACACAAGGGAAATAACATAAATTCCCTATATTTTTGAACGGGAATAAACATATTTCTGACTTATGATAGTGTTCCGTTTCAAACAGGTTTGACTGTATAATATTACACATACATATTTAATGTACAAAAACATTAAATAACACACGTTTAAAAATATCAAACGCAGAAAAAAATTACCTCTTCTATTCTTTCTGCACTAAATTTAATTAAACAATTCGATCTCCCCAAACGCAAAGCACTTGTTTGACGTTAAACAAAATTTAAGGAATATTCAATTAAAACAGACAAGTCCTTAATTTTCTTAATTAACAAAATATTAGAAATCTGGAAATTCGATTAATTCAAGGACGGAAAGGGAAATTGCATTCAGATCAGGGATTTTATGGTGGGATGTTATATCGTTTAAGTGGTATGACGTTCCTCTACTGGGGAAAAATATCCCATGTTCCCTGGCTGGGAGGAACCTCACGTTAAATGGTATTCGATGCCTATGACGCCACAGTTTGCATTCAATAAATGACTTCAGCAAAATGAAATTTTAGTATGCTTTTCAGACGGTCTGTGGGACGTATGGGAATATAAATAAATCATATCACCCAATTAGTTTTTTATTGAACCCGGGTTGAAAAAATGAAATACATTGAAGCCTATGGCTCTTAATTTTTCAAACATTTTTTAACTACATTAAAAGTTCACAAATAGCTTCGAAATTTTTTGGAAATATTCACATTATCCCATAAAATATATAAAAAAAATTTCAGTAAAATATGTTAGGTACTTTTTTAATTAAAAATTATTCAATTTAGAGAGAAACACGAATTCAATTAAATTCTGACTTTTGCGATATCCTCCAGAAAGAAAATATAGATATATTATATAATAAATATCTTTCGAAGAGTTTAATTATTTTGTATATAAAAGAGGCTTCATATTTTAAAATACATTTGGTAGATAACAATGTTTCAATTTTTTTTAATTTTACATAACTTTTCATGATATACTTCTTTGATGGCGTTTTTAATGCACTTTCCTACGTCCTAGAGAGTTAAAATTTGTTATACAGCTTAAATTTGTAAAACATTTTATTCTACAACAATTTCGTGGATCTTTAAATATAAATCCTACATTTTTTCGAAATGGCCTGCAAATAATCCCCCGTTCACTTCTATAAATCATTGTTGTAATATTGTTAAAAATTCTGATGTGGACAGCACATGTCTTTATCTGCAGACTCATATTCACGTTCTCTTTATTTCTTTAATAATAATTTGAGTTTATCTGCGCAAAATAACATCCATAAGTATTTTAAATGACATTGAATTTGCACCTTAAACTTAAATTTGGTCCTCATTTGATAGATGGACTTATTGTCAAAAGTGGCGTAGCGAAAACGCAAAAAAACTAAAATATCTCAAGAACGGCTAGTCCTAGAGTAATGGGGTTAGTCTTATTCTTTTTGTTGTCAAAAATCACGTATAAAATAGGAATTTAATTAATATACTTGAGCACACGTAGTCTTTTATTTTTATATTTAAGGATTTTTGCGGGCCATTTCGCAAAAACAGCCCGTTCCTTTTCCCGAATCGTACTAGAATAACCTACAAGTGATTTATATAACAAATTTTGTTAAATTTGGTATATAAATCACTTTTAGGTTATTGAAATATTATAGATGTTAAATTTGGTCCATTAGTTTTTAGCTAGAGTGGATAAAGGCAATTTCTGCCGGCCATTTCGCAAAGAAGGAAGATTCTTTTATTACGAATCGTAGTATAATCAAATGAACATCAGGGTTTCCCACAAAAAACTTACCTACCAAATTTTATTAAATTCGGTCCATTAGTTTTTCAGTTAGAGTGGATGCAATATCCTCACAGATACACCCTTACATACACGGACGTCTTCCTAAAAATAGTTTTTTCGTGTTCTGGAAGTCCCAAAACGTGTAGATCCTTCGAAAATTCCAGTTTTGATCTCATATTTCGCGCAATTCTAAATAAACAAGTATCAATATTGATAGCATTTTCAATAAGCGATATAGTCCATATATTAAAATATTTTAATAATTAATTCACCAGTAGGCGTCATTTTTATTAATTTAGCTTTATTTTTGCAATTTTGACGATATTTTGTCAATCTGGGGCGAAATATCATTAAGTTGACGATATTTTGCTTGATTATTCGCTAAGTTGACAAAAATGTATCATCAAGTCTTACAACAAATTTGAATACATACACACGCACACACATATATTATCTGTGTATCTGTGTATTATCTATGTATCTAAATTCCGTGCCTACGCAATTACAATATTTTTGATTTTAAATGGTCCCTAAACTTTTATTATTTCTTCAACGAAGCCTAATTTTAAATTATGCAGAATGCAAATATCTTAAGCGATTGTAAGGTGAGTTACATAAGAATTGCTGAATTTTTTTCGCACAAAATTATTTAGCTCTGGAGTCTGGAATGCAAGTTATATGAATGAAATATTCATTGATTTTGTATAGAGAATGATGATTTATATTTCGATACAGTTTTCAATATTTAAGTATAATAAATTACTGTAATACTGTGATAATGTAAAAGCTATCACCACTGAATGTATCACATTTTCGAGATTTTTAAATGAAATTGAATTTCAGTTGGAAAGTGTTTCATAATCAATGCTTATGCATGATTGATCTTTCTTGTTTTAGTTAAATTTTTAGATATAATTTATGAAATATTTAATTTTTATGCACTTCTGAAATGAAACAGTTTCTTCAGTATGGACAAAGATTTCATAGGTGGTGTCGATTAGGAGCACGGGAATAGTGTGCACCTGTGGAGTTAAAAGCTCGGGAAGTGAACATTGAGGGTTAATGGGTGTTATACATGGGAAGGACCCCAACGGGAGTGTTACGCTTGTTACTTTCCCCACAATACGTGGTAATGTATAGGGAAAGTATTGGAATCATGTCGAAAATCGCAACTCGAGTTTTCGACGGATCTACACATTTCGAGACCTCTAGAACCCGAAAACACTATTTTTGGCGTGAAGTCTGTGTGCGTGTCTGTGTGGGTGTGGGTGTCTGTGTGTCTGTCTGAGCAGGTTTTGTATGCACACTAACGCAAAAACTAATTGACCGAATTTCATAAAATTTTATAGCCAAATCAGTCGTGGGGTACTCTGGTGCTAATTAGATTTTGGAACAATTCGGAAACAAAATCTGCTTGTTTTTGCGAAATGGATCGCAGAAATATCCGTGTCCACTCTAGCTAAAGAACTCATAAACCAAATTTCACAAAACTTGGTGGATAAGTTACCTGGTGCTGATTAGGTTTCAATATGATTCAGAAAAATGAACTTGTCACTTTTTGCGAAATGGCTAGCAGAAAATGTCAAAATATAAAATAAAAGATTACGTATGCTCAAATATATCAATTGACTTTTTGCTTAATATTTTATGCAATTAAACTCGATTTAATGAATTATTTAAGAAATAAAGAGAACGTGAATATGAGTCTGCACTCTGCAGCGAAAGTTATGTGCTGTCCACATCAGATTTTGTATCGCGATCTCATTAAGCACCAGTGAGTAAGGGTGAAGCTCCCCTATTCGCAAAGCGAATTACGGGGGTTGTTGTACGTGGGGAGCAAAAGATGGAGATCCTGGTAAAACGAAAGGAATGGGGATGTCCTACAAGGTAAGTACTGAGAAGGATTATAGTACAAAGAAGAGGAAGGTTGAGTCCATTTGAAATATGGAAGGAAATATAAATTCTTAGTATACAAATGGGCAAAATGTCATATGGCTAGTCTAAGATTGATGGTTTCATTCCCCAATTCGACAAGAAGTATTTGTGATAATGAATAAAAGAAAATATTATCGATTAGCATTAGATGCATATGATTGAGACCTGGATACTATTTTGATAAATCCTTAGTAGACAAATGGACAAAGTGTCACATGGCTAGTATGAGATTGATAGTTTCATTCCCCAATTCGAGAAGAATTATTTGTGATAATCAATAACAGAAAATATTATAGATAATCATTAGATGCATATGATTGAGACCTAGATACTATTTTGATAAATCCTTAGTAGACAAATGGACAAAGTGTCACATGGCTAGCATGAGATTGACAGTTTTATTCCCCAATTCGAGAAGAATTATTTGTGATAATCAATAACAGAGAATATTATAGATTAGCATTAGATGCATATGATTGAGACCTGGATACTATTTTGATAAATCCTTAGTAGACAAATGGACAAAGTGTCACATGGCTAGCATGAGATTGATAGTTTCATTCCCCAATTCGAGAAGAATTATTTGTGATAATCAATAACACAAAATATTATAGATAAGCATTAGATGCATATGATTGAGACCTGTATACTATTTTGATAAATCCTTAGTAGACAATTGGACAAAGTGTCACATGGCTAGCATGAGATTGACAGTTTTATTCCCCAATTCGAGAATAATTATTTGTGATAATCAATAACAGAAAATATTATAAATTAGCATTAGATGCATATGATTGAGACCTGGATACAATTTTGATAAATCCTTAGTAGACAAATGGACAAAGTGTCACATGGCTAGCATGAGATTGATAGTTTCATTCCCCCAATTCGAGAAGAATTATTTGTGATAATGCATAAAAGAAAATATTATAGATTAGCATTAGATACATATTATTGAGATCTGGATGGTATCCTGTATTAATAATGGCAAACGAATTCTGAAATCATACAGACCAGGATTTTGGACCTGAAATCTAAAAGCGCAAAGTGCAGGTTCCCCGACATGTAAAGACGGAAAGATATTTGTCTCAGAAACTTATTGGAAACAGCTTCGCTGGTCACATTAATATGGGTGCCTGAACTCAATAGTAAGACAAAATATTTCAAGAGATATAAATTATTTAAGCAGTGTAAATTATTTATACAGTAAATGTTAAATTTCTAAACAGATCGCTAAAAATATCGTTTAAAAATACCCCAAAAATCTATTACAGGAACAATTACATTTTTATTACATTCTAAATAGCTCATTTAGTTACATTATATGCATAACTGGAATGAGACTGTTTAGGATTAAACAGAAGTGAAAGCATATTTAATTAAGATGGCAAGACCTACATTTTCTTAATTAGCAAAACATCATAGTTGGAAATCCAATTAGTTCAAGGACGGAAATGTAAATTACATTTAGATTATAATACTTTCCGAGGAATAAGATATTATTTTCCGAAGGGGGTGGTAAATTCTTTTTAATGCTCCTGTAGTTAAATTTTATACGTGTGTTAAAATATGGAAAGCAAATGACTTAATTTTATATGGTTTTGAAAAAGTAAAATTTGTGTCATGTATAAATTATTATTAGATATATTCTTATTACTTTCACTGCAATACATATGTAATGTAAAGGTAATGGGAAAATATTGTGTGGGCGAGGGTCATAAATTCGACTGTTGTATTTCGATGGATATACTCGTTTTGAGAGTCCCTAAATGCGAATCATATATTTTTGTAATTATGTATGTGTCTACCGTGCGTGTGAAACTGTAGGCACGATACCTAGCAAAATATTGAGTGAAAATGATACGAAATATGTTACGATTATTTCAACGAATTAACAGAGGTTTATTGATTTTCAGAATCAACAAACCAAGGAGATGCCTGCCCTCAATATTTTTTTCATTTTTTACAAAGATCGGAGAAACCTTAAAATGTGCGATTTCGTATAAAAGTACAACATACATTTTATATCTGATTTGTTTGTTTTTTAAATTTAAAAACGAATAACAATTTACAGAATGTTGTTGTTGAGACCCAAACCGTCCGACCTACCAGAAAGGTGTAAGGTAACTGTGTGGACAGCCGGGAAGTGCCACCCAATTTAGACCGGAACCCAGTTGGGGGGACGATAATGTGTGTCGTTGTCGATATATTACACGTTTTGATGCAATGTGGAACGACATCATAAAATTAACTGGAGTATGGTTCAACTCGACTTCCTCATACCATAATTCATTTTTTTTTCTAATTTTATATGAAAAAATTAGAAAAATCGATATCGTGGATCCAAATAATTACAACTATAGCGTGTTATCCTTCACTTTAAAGGGATTGAAAAATATATTTCGATTGAAACCATGCATGACAATGTACATCCCGGGGATAACTTGCTTCAAGGAGGGCTAATGACGTCACTGACAAAAAAAAATGTATCACGGCTATTTTTTACAATAATGATGGAAACTATTAAGTCTCGTAATTATTAAACCAACAATAAACCCTTTATGATATTTTGATTATGTCAAATTCCATCCTATGCTGTCATGTTACATTAATATAAAACTTCGAATAAAATTCCAAGTTTTCACTCGAATTTAAAAAAAATTCTATCTAGCTCTAGATGTTTAGATAATATATTGGTATATAAAATTGATAATATATTGGTATTAAATCATATACTGGTATTGAAATCTCGAATTCTAAAATTTTCATGAAAGCAATATTTTATACTGTATTACATAGTATGAAAAAGTAAACATTTAATGCATCCATTATTATTAATTCTATGCATGCTTTGTAGGTCCAGCAAATAAATTAATACCTGAATTTGTATTTCATTTGAACAAGAAAAATACTTCGATAAAAATAATACATAGGTTAATGGACGAATTACCATTTCCTTTGCCAGCGGCATAGTAGTGTTATTAGAATGTAATATAAATATATCTGTTTTATGCGTAATTTTGTTGAATCAGAAAATACACATGTGCAATTTGTACAAGATATTTAGATACAATGAAGAGTAAACTCCTAATTAAATAATCGTTGCACATAATAAATCATGAGTTTGAATTTTTGTTTTTTTCTCAAAGATCGGATGACGAATTTGACTATATTTTGCATAAAGATAAGAGATATTTTTTTAATATAAAGATATGTTTACTTTCCTTATATACATAATGTATAAGGAAAGTATTGTGACGGGGTCGAAAATTCGAATTCGAGTTTTCGACGGGAGAGCACGTTTCAAGCATCCCTGATCACGAATCAAACATTTTTGAAGTGATGTCTGTGTGTGTGTGTGTGTGTGTGTGAAAGTATGTGTGTGTGTGTGTGTGTCAGTGAGTCTGGAGACGATAACTGACGAACGAATGGACCGATTCGAACCAAATTTGGTACAAAAATCACAATCCATAAACACTGGAAGCCTATTGTTTTTATACGTAATTGAATGTTCAGAACCCCCCTAAATTTTCGAATGAAATTTTGAAAAAATCGTCAAAAAATCAAAACCGCTAATAAAGTTACGCAAATAGACATCTCTTATGTAATTTTTCATTAGAAAACGATTGGCATAAATTTTAGACCGCTAACATGAACCGTTCTCGAGATATAGTACATTTTTCAAAAAAAATATGAAAAAGTCACATAAAAAAAAATTCCTATTGAGAAACACGTTCACTTTTCATATGTAATACCATGCGATGAAATGAGTGACATCATTCTCGTGGATCTAGCTCGTTCCATTCATGAAAAAATATACTTTGAATAATACTTTTGTATTTGAACGCCAATAGTCATTTATCAGCTGTAAGCATAACTTTTTTCTTAGTGCATAACGCTTGGCCAGATTTTGGCGATGAATTTGGCGGAATGTCGCCAACTTGGCGACTTTTTTGAAATGTTGCCAAATTAATGAAAATCTCGCCAAATGGATAAAAATGATGCTAAATCAATGAAAATGACGACTAATTGTCGGAAATTCAATATCTTGGAAAGAATATTAGTATCTACTATAAGAAAAACCTAATTTTTGGCTGTAAAAGTAGTAAATTCATTACATTATATAAGGAAAGTCATGTGTTGCCCACATCAGATTTTTTTATAATATGAATACATTATAGATGTAGGATCACAGTGGTCCACCTTCCATTATAATTTTTATTTATATTTTCAAATATTTCAAATTGTTATACTTTGATGGTAGCATGAACTTATTATACAACTAAAAACATTAAACTCAGGCATTTTTTTAGTCATTTAATGCTAGGTAATTGATTTTCAGAGCGTGAAAGTTTTTTTTGAATTCAAGATGAATTTCATAAAATAAGTGCTTTGTCATAACATATAGTTAGATGATTTTCTTTTAATTCCATGGCATCTAATTAATTAAATGCAGTTATTATTTTTAATTATGCTTTGTAATCAACCTCTTCATGGGTTACAATATACTTAGAAAATTGGGATACTATGGAACATGGCTAATATGCAGCTAATAAATCTCCATCTCTCTTAGATGGCCAGCATACAACTAATAAGTCTCTAGCTGTCTTCGAGGTCACAAAATAAATAACTGACATATAATTGTCTGGTCAATAATTGTCAGATCTCGTCAATATAATTGTTAATAATTACCTGGTCAATAAATGTCATAAATGTCTAATAATTGTCTGGGTAAATAATCGTCTAACAATTGTCTGGATGAATATTTGTCAATAATTGTCTTGTCACTTATTACCTGGTCAAATACTTGTGAAATAATTGTCAATCAGTGTCTAAACAAATAATTTTCAACAATTGTCAGGTATAATAAAACATCAATTAAATGCCCAAATCATTCACGAAGCAGAAAATTGTACTCTCAAGTTACTAAAGCATCCACAATACAATTTAACTAATCTCACGCCAACCCCTTCTAGTAGAACGACGGCCAGTTTATATGCTCTCTGTGGAAACTTTTAGATAAATATTTAGAAAACTTGTGACATTCTTAACCAATCTACAAATTCGAGTAATCTTCAAAACTCGACAAGTTGGTAATATTTCGTCAAATGTGACGCCAATGTTAAGCAACCCGAGCCTTTAATGGTTGCCTGTTAATGTCGTTTTTCCTCTGAGATAGGCAATGTGCCATGAAAACATTTTAGACACTCATAATAGTACATTAGTTTTAATCGGCAACAGCAGTAAGCCGAAAACAATTATTCTCGAAACAAAAGTGTTCGTATAATATCTGTGTAGTTGAAGCAGTGATGCATGGTGTGGCAGGAACGACAATCCGACTGTACTATTTTTGTAGAGATAAAACGCATTCCGGAATTTTTTCTAAATGTCAATAGAAAATCATTAAATTTATACGCCATTGTGAAACAATGGCGTAATTAAATGTGAGGGAGAAATAATATGGAACTTCAAATAATAACAGAAACCAATATTATTTGAAAATCCGGGTCGTTTAACATTGGCACCAATTTCGGTGAAACTGGCGACAAATTTGGCGAAGTGTCTTCAACTTGGCAGCTTTTCACGAACTCTGGCCTCTTTTCTCTCTCATTTTTTTTTATGTATAAAAATTTTCCAAAACATTACATCATTTTTGAAATATTTATTTAAACCATAAGCAAGCTATCCCTTTTTATTAATTTTAACAGAATGCTTCGTCTCTACAAAACGGGTTATCATTATTATTAAGACCTAGTGTTCAACCATGCGGAAGAAAAAATGTAATTTAAATATTAAAAATGTTAAAGCATACAAACCAGATTTTTTTTAATAATGTACACATCACTACATCAGTGACAAGCAAGTAATACATTCTTGAGCTGTAAGAGGAAGTTAGTTCTGTAATGAGCAGATAGGGTCTCATTAAAGCTACTAACTAACTTGAATAATCTGGGGTTCGAACACCAGATTCATACTGGTTGTAGCTTATGCCATGTTTCCCTCTGGTCATGAGACATGCTATACCCTATACTGGTAACCAATAAGGCCTAGAGGAAAGTGAACGGACTCTCAAAGCGTGTTTGTGTTAATTACTGTTTGTGTGTATTTATGCACAATACATACACGTGAACCACATGCATAATGTACATGAGATGTGTATGTGTTATGTGTGTATTTAAACGCATGCACAAAGCACATTACACACATATACATAAAATGCATGTGTTGTATATGTGTTTGTGAATATAAATTTTTTGTGGTATGAATTTAGACACATACACAAAATACCAAATGCTTGTCTGTAGCGTGAGTTATAACACATACCAAATTCTCCGGCCGTCCAATTGGTTGCTCATGTCCTCTTTATGAGTCGGACTGTCTGGGTCTTCAACATACCAAATTCTGTAATTTGGCTCTCTGTAATAGTTTTCATCTATTTTCATGAAATGCCTGAATGTCCACCGAGATTATTTAATTAATAGTGATCGTAACGTTCCCACAGATTTAGAACATTTTTTTAAAAACTTATTTTAAAATTAAGTTAATCTGAATGCAAGTGTGATTTCAGCCGTATAGATTTAATGTTAACTGAGGAATTATTCCGTATTCTTGTAGAATGTATAGCAAGTTTGTTTTTTCTTCATTAAAAATTACACTGTTCATTATTAGAATTATGGATTTCAAGTTGAACTCTCACCTTTCTGTTGTTGACCAACAAACAAAATGGCAGTCATACGTAATTAAAACTGTTTGGAAATGTATATGATTCTTCTAAATAGTGTTTCTTACTTTCTCTGCAATACATGGTAATGTATAGAGAAAGCATTGGAATCATAGCGAAAATCGCAACTTGAGTATTTCACGGATCTACACGTTTTGAGACGTTTTCGAAAACATGAAAAATATATTTTTAGCGTGATGTCTGTGTGTGTGTGTTTGCGTATGTCTGTATATATGTCTGTATATATGTCTGTGCAATGTATGCACTTGTGGGTTTCTTTGGCTCTGATTATATTTTTTACGGGTGGAACAGCGTCGATCCCCCCCTTTGCAGGCACTGACGTCCTTGAACGCTAATGTGTGCAAAAGGGGATCGAAGTGTTTATTTATTTATTTATTCAATTTACGTGGCAACTGCAGATAAAATTGGTACAATTTGGTACGATTCGAGAAAAAAAAGTCTGATGTGGGCAACACATGACTTTCCCTGCATACTTATATTCACGTTCTCATTATTTTAATTAAATTTTATTTACTTTTAATTCAATTTTCGTTCTTATTTGGTAACTGGAATTATTTTCAAAGGTGGCATGAAGTAAATACGAAAAAACTAAAATATATTGAAAACGGCTAGTCCTAGTGAAATGGGGTTGATCTTATTCTTTTCATCGTTAAAATGTTAGGTATAAAACAAGCATTTAAGATATATTTGTGCATACGTAGTTTTTCTTTTTCATTTTGACGATTTTTGCGGGTCATTTCGTAAAAAAAGGGCAGGTTATTTTTTTCCGAATGGTACCAAATCTAATTAGCACCATGGTAACCCACAAGCGACTTACCTACCAAATTTTGTGAAATTCGGTCAATTAGTTTTTAGTTAGATTGGATACAAAATCTGCACGGACAGACAGACAGACAGATATACAGACAGACAGATAGACACACAGACACACACACAGACGTCACGCTAAAAATAGTTTTTTCGTATTCTAGGTGTTTCGAAGCGTGTAGATCCGTCGAAAATTCGAGTTGTGATTTTCGGCATGATTCCTACTTCCCTGCAATACATTACCATGTATTGCAAGGAAAGTAATAACGTCTTTTTTGCAAACAGGCACGCGGAAAACGTATGTATCCACTCTAACTAAAAAAAAAAAAACAATTGACCAAATATTACAAAATTTGATAGCTAAGTCACTTGGTTACTCTGGTACTGATTATATTTTGGTACGATTCGTGAAAAAAGAATTTGTCTGAATGCCCCGCAAATGTCGCCAAAATCTAAAATAAAAGACTATGTATGCTGAAAGGTAGCAATTAAATGCTTGTTCTACACTTACTTTTTGACGGTAAAAATAATAAGACCAACTCCATTACTCTAGGACTAGCCGTTCTCGAGATATTTTAGTGTTTTCACATTTTTGCTACGCCGTTTTTGAAAATACATCGAGTTACCAAATGAAAACAAAAATTGAATTAAATGAGCAAAATCAAATGTAGTGTATGTTCAAATAACTATGCATGTTTTTTTTTGTACAATTAAACTCAATTTAAATTATTACTGAAGAAATAAAGGGAAAATGAAGATAAGTGTGTTACGAAAGTCATGTGCAGTTCACAACATATTTTTTATTTTTTATTTTTTATTTCATTTCTTTGGTTTTATGATTTTTTAAATTTGTTGTCTCCATTTTTTTTTTCATTTTGAATTTTTTATTTAATAGTCATGAATAAATTCAAAAAAATCTAATCTTTGATTTATTCAATTTTATTTTGCAGACGAGAAAAGCGTCGTCGAACGTTCTGCCACTACACATTTTAGCAGTACACCTCTGGTTAATACACAAATAGTTTATATAGCATGCACACTCTATGTTTTAATATAAATTATACGGTACGCAAACAGTTTATATTAAAGCATTTAAGCCAAATGCAGTTCATTCATCAGTGTTACTGAGCTGTTGACAATTTGAAAAATATGATGTGGGCAGGGCAGCACATGACTTTCCCTGCAGACTCAAATTCATTTTTTCTTAATTTCTTTAAGAACTCATTAAATTGAGTTTAATTTCACAAAATGACACTAAATTTGCATTTTAAATTCAGTTTCTGCTTTTATTTGGTAACTAGCAGCATGCCCGTTCTTCGTACGGAGTATATAATATAAAGAAACGGAGTATATAATATAAAGAAAATTCGCAATCATCTGCAAATTCTGTTAAAATATTAAATTCATTGTTCATAAAGAGAAGTTTAAGAATATATGCAACCCCGTACTAATATATGCCACCCCCCCAATATATGCAACTCCGTACTACTTATATTGTCGCAGATTAAAAACTATGACAGTGTGTTAGTAGAAGATTACCCGTATTACAATATGAGTCTCAAAAATATTTGCCAAAATAAAAAAGATGACGTAATAAATTGAAAATATCAGTAATCCCCGTAATCTTTATAGCAGAAGGTCGTAATTGACTCCAGTATATGCCAATATATATCAAAATATATGCCAATATACATGTACTGCTTATATTCTCGTAGATTAGAAGATATACCCGTGCATTTGTAGAAGATAACTCGTACAACGTATGTACTATATATGAGTTTCAACAATTTTCGTCATAATAAAAAATGACATAAAAACTTGAAAATATCAGTAATGCCTGAATCAACAGTCCCCGAAAATATCAATAATAATAATGTTTAAACCTGAAGACCGTAATTGATATTATCCAGTCAAAAATGCAATATCAATAAAATTTATTTTATATACATATCTTTATTAATCAAATCGGAAAATAGTTAATAAAAATCGGATACCGCATAACACATTGGATCCGTTGCTAAGCGACATGCTATCATTTGCTTCAAATAAATTGATGGATATCATATCGTCGGAATAATGCGATCTCCATGGAAAGTTTGGCGACATTTTCGTCAATTTAGCGATAACTTAAAAATTCGCCAAATTTATCGCAAAGTGGAACTATAGAACTGATAGTCCCATTTTGCGACAAATTGAAGAAACATCATCACAATACTGACCCCTAACAAAACGCAATTAATTTCATTTATTAAGCGCGATTTTATCAATTCCATGATATTTTTATGGATTTACAAATATTTTTATCAATTTGTTGATATTAAAAAATTCGTTAAATGTGTTACTAAGTTATATTCGCAGCTCTGAATTTGCAGATCTGATAAATTAAATACCCTGATCCCGTTTGTATATACTAAATGAACACACTAAAATTGTATTAGAAGATACAATCGTTCTACTCTTTTTCTGCTTCAACAATCGGCTAAATGAATTTATTGGGTAAACAAAATATATGAGTTTATTAGCTAAACACAATATATGAGCTTGAAAGCTCTTTGCTAAAATAAATGAAAATGATGCACGCAGTCCGCAATTTATATAATTAAAAGAACAATCAAACCGTTCATTTATAAAATATATTTTTACAGCCATTTATTTATTATTTAAATAGAAAAAATAATAACAAATATTAACAACACATTTAATTTCATTCCGTTGCCGAGCAACATGACATAAAATAGAATCTTTCTCATAAAATGCGAAATTAAATAGCCATTTTGATTTCTTTATACTTTTCATCGTTGAGTAAAATCGTGTGAAAGATAAACCATGGAGGTAGATTTTTCCATTTAAATTCATGATTTCCGATAGTGACTAATTAATGCAAAAATCCTGCACCAAACTCTAAAATAAAGTTTAATTTCATTTTGACGTTTTAAAAAAACGATTGTCATCCTTACCGTTTGGATAAACCACCGAGTTGGAGAGTAGAACTCCCAAGAAAAAGTTCCGTTTTTCATTAATATCTCGACAACCCCTGGCCTTAGAATCTCTCGAAACTTGGACTAAATTTTTGAGGGGCTATTTCAAGGCTATCCACAAAATTTCATTAAATTCGGTTTAGCCGTTTTCCAGTGATAATGAGACACACGAAAATTTCGTTTTTTACTAATATCTCGAGAACCAATGGTCGTAGAAACTCAAAACACAGACTAAATTTTAAGTGAGGCTATTTCTATGTTATCCACAAAATTTCATTAAATTCGGTTCAGCCGTTCTCTCGTGAAGACGGGACAAACAGACAGACATATTTTCAATTTTATTTATATAGACTAGCAGCATACCCGTTCTTCGTACGGAGTATATAATATAAAGAAACTTGAAATTCATAATCATGCCCAAATTCTTATAGTATACTAAATGACATGTTTAATCAAAATATTTTGTTAAAATATTTAATATAATGCTCCTAAAAAGAAGTTTAAGAATCTCTGTTCTCGCTATATAAAATTATCTTCATGGACATATCTGAAGAATAAAACATCTTGGACCCCTTATGTAAGCAAATATAAAAAAAATATGGAATTGAATCAATATATGCAAAATAAAAGCGTTAAAATTGTATGGGACCCGTACTAATTATATACGTGAATATTAGAAAATATAACCTGTATTAGTAGATTACATGTATAAATTGAAAATACAAATAAACCCGTAATCTTTAAATCTGAAGACAGTCATTTATTCCAATACATGTCAAAATTAAAGTGCTAAAATTATATGGGAAGATATACACGTACTACTTATAATGTCCGATTATTAGTAGAAGATTACCCGTTTTGCAATATGAGTCACAAATGTTTTTTGGTAAAATACAACAGACGACGTAATAAATTGAATATATAATTAATCCCCTTAATCTTCATACCAGAAGACTGTACTTGATTCCAATATATATGCCAATATATGTCAAAATATATGCCTATATACCTGTACTACTTATATTCTCGTAGGTTAGAAGATATACCCGTGCATTCCTAGAAGATTACTCGTACAACGTACAATATGCGTGTGTCAGCAATTTTTGCCGCAATAAAACAATGGCGTAATAACTTAAAAATATCAATAATCCCTGAATCAATAATTCCGGAAAATATCAATAATAATAATGTTTAAACCTGAAGAGTATAATTGATATTATCCAGTCCAAAATGAAATGGCAATGAAATTTATTTTATATACATATCTTCATTATTCAAATCGGAAAGGATTTAATAAAAATCGTCTGCCGCATAAACACATTGGATTTAAATCCGTTGCTAAGCGACATGATATCATTTGCTTCAAATAAATTGGTAGAAAAAATATCGTCTAAATAGTTATATTTCTATGGAACATTTGCCGACAGTTTCGTCAAATTAGCGACATTTTAAAAAATCGCCAAATTTATCGCCAAGTGGGACTGTAGAACTGACAGTTCCACTTTGCGACAAATTGCCGAAATATCATCACAATACTATCCCCTAACGAAAAACAATTAATATCATTTATGTAGCGCAATTTTATCAATTTCAAGATATTTTTATAGATTTGAAAACATTTTTATCAATTTGGTGACATTTTAAAAATTCGCTAAATATATTACTAAGTAGGATGGTTGGTCTGACAGATAAATGCTAACCAAACATCATTTCAGTACTCTCTTCTAACAAAACAAAAAAAATATCATTGATATGTAGAAGACCCAAGCCACACGACCAACCCGAAGGTTTATGGCAGCTGTTTGTGTGTCGTTTATATCAATTTGGCGACATTTCCGTCAATTTGGCAAAGTTTAAGAAAAGTTGTCAAATTAGCGGTATCCCTCCAAATTAGTAGCTTTGAATTTGCAGATCTGAATGAAACATTCTTATCCCGTTTCAATATACTAAATGAAAACACTACAATTGTATTAGAAGATATACCCGCTCTACTCTTTTTCTGTTTCAACAATCGGCTATATGAATTTATTGGCTAAACACAATATATGAGTTTAGTAGCTAAATACGATATAAGCTTGAAAACTCTTTGCCAAAATAAATGAAATTGATGTACGCAGTCAGCAATTAATATAATTAAAAGAAAAATCAAACCGTCCATTCATAAGATATACTTTTATATCCATTTATCCATTTATTTATTATTTAAATCGAAAAAAAATAATAAAAACATTAACAAACACATTTAATTTAATTGCGATGCCGAGCAACATGATATATCCTCCTAAAATGTTAAAATTTATTAACCACTAACAGCACACCTGTTATTCGTACGGAGTGTATAATTTAAAGAAACTTAAAGTTCGCAATCATGTGCAAATTCTGTTAAAATATTAAATTTATTGCTCCTAAAGAGAAGTTTAAGAATATATGTTCTCACTATGCAAAATTATCTTCACGATCAGATCTGAAGAATAAAACATCCTGCCCCCTTTTGTAAGCAAATTTACAGAAGAAAAAATAGGAATTGAATGAATATATGCAACCCCGTACTAATTATATTGTCGCAGATCAGAAAATATGCCAATGTGTTAGTAGAAGATTACCCGTATTACAATATGCGTCTCAAAAATATTTGCCAAAATAAAAGAGATGATGTAATAAATTGAAAACATCAATAATATCCGTACTCTTTATACCAGAAGGTCGTAATTGATTCCAATATATGCCAATATATATCAAAACATATGTCAATATACCTGTACTACTTATATTCTAGTAGATTAAAAGATATACACGTGTATTTGTAGAAGATTCGTACAACATACAATATATGAGTTTAAACAATTTTTGTCATAATAAAATAATTGCATAATAACTTGAAAATATCAGTAATCCTTGAATCAATAATCCCCGAAAATATAAATAATAATAATTTTTAAACCTGAAGACCGTAATTGATATTATCCAGTCAAAAATGCTATAAGAAAAATCAAATCGTTCTTTTCTAAAATATATTTTTATATCCATTTATTTATTATTCAAATCGAAAAAATAATTATTAAAATAAACAGACAGATTTAATTTAATTGCGTTTCTGAGTAACATGATATAAGATAGAATCTTATAACATGTTAAATATGTCATGTCTTATAACATAAACTGCGAAATTAAATAACGATTTTGATTTCTCTATACTTCTCATTGTTCCGTAAAAGCTTGTTTTAAATAAACCGTGAACCATGGAGATAGATTTCCCCTTTAAATCATGTTTCAAACAATACATGTTTTCAGAAAGTGACTAATTAACGCAAACAATCTCCCATCAAACTCAGAGATTAAATTTTAATTCACTTTCAAACGATTTTCAAGCTTTTCGTTTGGATAAACCACGGAGTTAGGGAGTAGAACTCCTAGGAAAAAGTTCAGTTTTTCATTAATATCTCGACAACCGCAGGTCTTAGAAACTCGAAACTTAGACAAAATTTATGGGGGGATATTTCAAGGCTATTCACCAAATTTCATTAAATTCGGTTCAGCCGTTTTTCCGTGACGATGAGAAAAACGAAAATTTCGTTTTTTACTAATATCTCGAGAACCACTGGTCGTAGAAACTCAAAACACGGATATAATTTTAAGTGGGGCTATTTCTGGGCTACCCACAAAATTTCATCAAATTCGGTTCAGCCGTTCTCCCGTGATGGTGTGACAAACAGACAGACAGACAGACAGACAGACAGACAGACAGACAGACAGACAGACAGACAGACAGACAGACAGACAGACAGACAGACAGATTTTCATTTTTATTTATATAGATTGGACATTTTTTCAAAGGCGGCATAAAAAAATGCGAAAATCTTAAATATCTCGAGAACGGTTAGTCCTAGAGTAATAGAGTTTTTCTTATTCTTTTCCTCGTCAAAAATTACGTATGTGAAACAAGCATTTAATTGATACATTTAAACATACGTAGCCTTTTTTTAGATATTGGCGATTTTTGCGGGCCATTTTGTAAAAAAGGGAAGGATGTTCTTTTCTGAATCGTACCAAAATCTAATCAGCATCAGAGTATCCCACATGTGATTTATCTACCAAATTTTGTGAAATTTGGTCAATTTGTATTTCAGCTAGGGTGAATACACGAGATTTTTGCGGGCCATTTCGTCAAAAAAAGCTGGTTCTTTTTTTCCGAATTATACCAAAAACTAATCAGCATCAGGGTCACACCCAAGCGTCTTATCTACCAAATTTTATGAAATTCTGTCCATTAGTTTTTGAGTTAGAGTGGATACATATATTGCACAGACACACAGGCAGACAGACAGACACACAAACACACGGACAGACACACACACAGACGTCACGCTAAAAATAGTTTTTTCATATTCTAGAGATCTCGAAATGTTTAAAACCGTCGAAAACTCGAGTTGCGATTTTCTACATGATTTCAATATTTTCCCTATACATTATCATGTATTGTAGGGAAAGAAAAAAACAATACTTTTAAAGACTTTTCACGTACTTTAAAATGGTAACAAGAAGTACTTTACAAGATTAACTGGGGTACAATATGTGAAAAAATACATATTTTTATTCATTATGTAATTGATTCTGATACAAGCATAGTCGAAGCAAGGACATTTGAACGGAAGTCGAAGATGGGAGGGGGGGGGGGGAGGAATTCGAATGATGGATATTGCTTTCCAATATGAACCCTGTAGAGAACAAATGTAATTGTTTTGCCAACGATTATAAATACCCCCTCCTTCCCACCTTCACTACAGGATACAAATTGAACTAAAAAATTTCTGATCTGAGCATCAAATGACTTTCCCAATAATCAAAATCATTTTCTCTTTATTTCATTAATAATTCATTAAATTGAGGTGCACTTTTAATTCAGTTTTCGTTTCCATTTGTTAACTGAATGTATTTTCGAAATCACCGTAGCAAAAGCGCGAGAAAACTTAAATATCTCGAGAATGGCTAGTCCTAAAGTGATGGGGTTAATCATGTTCATTACATCGTCAAAAATTAAACAGTAAACAAGCATCTAATTGACACATTGAGCATACGTATTTTTTATTTTAGATTTCGGCGATTTCTGCGGGCTATTTTTCAAAAACGGGCAGGCTTTGTTTACTAGAGTCATACCAAAATCTTATCAGCACCGGGATAGCCCACAAATGACTTATCTACCAAATTTTGTGAAACTTGGTCAATTAGTTTTCAGCTAAAGTGGATAGAGACAATTTTTGTAGGTCATTTCATAAAAAGAAAAACAGATTATTTTATCCCGAATCGTACCGAAATCTAATCAGCACTAGGGTAACTAACAAGGGACTTACTTATAAAAGTATATGCGATTTGGCAATTAGTTTTTGAGCTAGAGTGGATATAAAATCTGCAAGCAGACACACACACACACCCAGACGTCAAGCTAAAATTGGTGTTTTCGTATTCTAGAGGGCCCAAAATACATAGATCCGTCAAAAACTCGACTTGTGATTTTCGACATGATTACAATACTATCTCTATTACAAGGGAAAGTATTAGTGACTCTGTTACTCGTCATTGATTGATGAGGAACATGATTCCTTGCGCAAAAACGTTGGTCTGTATAATAAGATGGTACACTTTGTTGGTATTCTACAGTATTGCTTTTTTATGTTGCTATATAGTTGTTTCTGTGGTTTTCCCGTACTCGGAGGACTCGAGTTCGATTCCCGAAGCTGCCCAAATTATCTACATTTGCAGAATCCATTTCAAAAGGAAAAAGCTTGCAATTCTATCCCAGTAGCTCAACGATAGAGCATCGGCTGGCCTGTTCGGAGATCCAGGGTTCGATTCCCTGTTAGGGTAGCAAAGTTCTTTACAATGACGCCCGAACAAATCAACCCTGTATGCTAATGCAAAGATGTTGGAGGTCTAAAGGGACTCTAGTATGATTAGCACGGATTCACTTGACGTTAGGAGATGGTCCGCAGATTTCACAAATTAAGAGGATAACGACTAAGCAATATACCAAGGTAGAAGTTGTAGTACCAGGAGGCTAGTCTGTGGTAAAAATAGTAGTACCAGGAGACTAGCCTGCGGTAAAAGTAGCAGGAGGTGGTCAGTCAGATTGTCAGTTGCACGCCAATCTTATATTAGAAAGTGGAGAATTCATAGTCAATTTCAAAATATAAGAGCTTGCAATTCTGTTCTCAACAGTAACTCAACGGTAGATCCTCGGCTGGTCAGTTCGGATATCCAGGGTTCGTTTCCCGGTTGAGACAGCAAGAGTCTTTACACATTCGAAAGTCCTTCTGAGAGGTTGGTGGTAGAAGAAGACGGTACGGTAGCAGTGGGCGTCGCCCCTACTGGGCTCTGGTCTAAATTAGGTGGCACTTTCACAGTCGTCCAAACAGAAGCCTTCGGGTAGGTCAAGATATTTGGTTGAAAAAGCTCAAAGGGTATATGTAAACAGAAAAACAATTACATATTGGATTCTGTATTGAGTTCGGTAGATACTTTTCTGTGTATCATGTCGACAATCCAACTGAACGATAACGATCTTATATAAACTTTGTAGAACATTCTGGAAAAAAAAACACGTAATTCGTGAAGTTCTTGGCCAATCTGCAAAACTTGCCAATTTGCTAGAACTCGCTAAAATTTATTTCACAAAATCTACTCTAATCTTGGGTCCGGGTCACTTCATAGTGAACCAATGTGTTGTCAAGTTCAAGTGACCCGGACCAGACCTTGAAATCATAACAATAGTTTTCAGTTACGTATTCGTATCTACATGATGTCACTTCCGTTTCACCCCGCCACATTTCTTTCATGATTTTATCCGTACCTCGCGACCTAAGACATATCACATCAAAAATGTGGAATATGAAGCCAGTAAACTTCCGTTATTCCGCCATATGATATTTTGGCATGTTCGATTCGCATGCTTCTGTTAGTAGAAGTTTATTTTTAATTTTTAAATTCATTTAAATGCTTTTGGTTAATTTCATATACTATACTGTGTAATCTAGTCTGTGTAACGTTTTACGCAAATACATATCACATTTATCGTCTATTTTATTTTGCTTTAAATTAAAATTTTCCATTTTGTACCCCATTTTACATCGACACTTGGTAATCCCATCCAATTCGGTAATCTGGTATCGCTAATGTGCCGAACGTACAAGATTATCGGAAGTTTACTGCACAGAAAGTCGAGTGGAGACTCGCAGTCCCAACATTTATGTATTAAAAACGATCATCTATAAATTATTCATTATCTAGAAACATTCATAAAAACCATCACCACTGCATTGTGCATGAGACCTAAAACCAAACTGCATATCAACCAAACCCTTTTTGACACAAGCAAAAACGACCTGAAAGTTTTTGGGAGACCTTCTATTCTATAGACATACCATAATCACTTCTAATTCAAGCAGAGCCATCTAGCGGTAGGGCGACGAATCCAAATGACACCGATTACGCACAGAAGAATGCGTCACAAGTCCAGACATCCGTCCTAAGTCGACCTCAACCTTATCGTTTTACTGAATACAGTACAAAAGTAGGACATTTATCTTTCTTGCTCACTTTGTTCTATAAATAAAGGGCAAAGGATACACGAGAAAGTAGATTTTCTCAGTTGTGTTATTCCTGCGTAAGAGAATGAAAAATAAGGTCAAAATATTTCATTCCGTTGAAAGGTTTACACATTAGGTATAGTTTAATCAATCTAAATGTATCTAGATTCCACACTCTTCTTTCTCATACAGTCTTATTTAATATTGTTTAGTTCTATTTCTGTGATAATCTGTATGTGATACTGATTATGATAGAAGTAGTGCGATTATAGTTTTTGTAACAACGTAAAAAATCTGTTGGGGCAGCAGATGACTTTCCCTGAAGACTTATATTCACGTTCTTTTTATTTCTTCAATAATTCATTAAATCGAGTTTAATTGCACAAAATAACAGCCATAATTATTTTAAATCCCGCTAAATTTGCAATTTTAATTCAATTTTCGTTTTCATTTGGTAACTGGGCTTATTTTCAAAGGAGGCGTAGCAAAAATGCGAAAAAAATAAAACATCTCGACAACGGCTAGTCCTAAAGTAATGGGGTTGGTCTTATTACTTTCCTTATATACATAATGTATAAGGAAAATATTGTGACGGGGTGGAAAATTCGAATTCGAGTTTTCGACGGAAGAGCACGTTTAAAGCATGCCTGATCAAACATTTTTGAAGTGATGCCTGTGTGTGTGTGTGTGTGTGTGTGAAAGTATGTGTGTGTGTGTGTGTCAGTGAATCTGTGGAGACGATAACAGAGGAACGAGTGGACCGATTTGAACGAAATTTGGTACAAAAATATCACAATCCGTAAACACTGGAATTTCGAATGGAATTTTGAAAAAATCGTCAAAAATCAAAACCGCTAATAAAGTTACGCAAACAGACATTTCTTATGTAATGTTTCATTAGAGAACGATTGACATAAATTTTAGAACGTTAACATTAATCGTTCTCGAGATATTGCATACATTTTTAAAATAAATTTAACAAAAATTCCCATAAATTAAAAAAAATGTATTAACTGTTAAAAAACATGTTCACTTTTCATATGTAATATCATGCGATAAATTTGGTGACATCATTCTCGTAGATATAGCTTGTTCCATCCATGAAAAAAGATACTTTGAGTAATATATTTGTATTTGAACGCCAATAGTCATTTATCTGCTGTAAGAATAACTTATTTCTCCGTTTATAACGATTGGCGAGATTTTGGCGACGAATTTATTTGGAAGAATGTCGCCAACTTGGCGACTTTTTAAATGTTGCTAATTTAGCGAAAAACTCGCCAAATGGATAAAAATGGCGCTTAATCATTGACGACTCATTGATGATGACGACATGGAAAATGACGACTCATTAACAGAAATTCAATATCTTGGAAAGAATATAAATAACTACTATTAAATAATCTATTTTTTTTACTGTAAAAGTAGTAAATTCATTGCATTATATAAGGAAATTCATGTGCTGCCCACGTCAGATTATTATTTTATTGTCAAAAATTACGTGTAAAACAAGCATTTAACTGATATATTGGAGCATGTGTTGTCTTCTATTTTGGATTTTGACGTTTTTTGCGGGCCATTTAGCAAATAACGCAGATCATTTTATTTTCCGAATCGTATTACAGTCTAATAAGTACCAGGATAACCCACAAGCAGCACCGTATCTACCAAATTAAGTGAAATTTGGTCAATTAGCTTTTCAATTGGAGTGGATACAAACATTGCACAAACAGACACACACAAATACACACATAAAGGTGCACACACATACACACAACAACAGATACCCAGACATCACACTAAAAACACTGTTTTCGTGTTATAGGGACTTATCTAGCAAATTTTTATGATATTTTGTCCATTAATTTTAGAGTGGATACATGCATTGCACAGACACACAGACACGCACACACACACAGGCGTCACTCTAAAAATAGTCTTTTTGTACGTTAGAGGTCCCAAAACATGTATATCCGTCGACAACTCGAGTTGCGATTTTCGGACCATGTATTGTAGGGAAAGTAAAATTTAGATTATTTATATTCTGATAAGGAAAATATAATTTAAGCCTTATTTTTCTTATGTTATGCTTTCAAAAGCATGTTTCGCTTTAAAACATGTTTTTTAATAGACAGTTTTTTAATAGCCAATGTTATGTAATAGACATGTTTTTAATAGCCAATAAATTGAAATTATTTGGATAGTACAATATGATCGAAAGCTCGCGCACATAGAATTTAAAAATCATATAATTTACCAAAAAAAATTTTTTTTTACTTTTTTGTAGATTTGTTTTTCAGTTTGGTGAAAATCGATATAATTCAACGTTAAAAACATTGTTTCGCGGGGTCTTGTACATCATTATTTCACTAAGAAAGAAATAAAATTATTGCAATTTGTAGGAATAGTCATGTGCTGGTCACTTCTTATTTTCTATATGGATTTCACACATGTGTCAAAATAAGTTATTTTAATTAGCCAACAAAGCTCTCGATTTTAATATCATGATGCAATTTCTTTAACACATGTATAATAGAGAGTGAAAATAACTATTTTCTAAACATATCATAAGAATCTATCAAGGTGTTAGGGAAAGTTATGTGCTGCTTTTTTACGTTCCCTGCAATACATGGTAATATACAGGGTGTCCTCAAACGTTTGAAACGGCTTTAATTCTTTACCTGTTAGAGATAAGTGGACAATGTAAATTGTAAATAAGTTGAAAGTAAGATAGGGAATAAGACTACGTTAATGAAATAGTCCTCCCATTAATTTTCGGAAATTTACACTTTTTAAATTTTTATACGACCCCCATAGACAAATTTGGTCAATCAGAAAATTTTTATTTTTAATGCAACAAGATCATTAAAACAAGAAAGATCAATCATGGTTAAAGCATTGATTATGAAACACTTTCCAATTTCAATGCAATTTTATTTAAACAAGTCTAAAATGCAATACATTCCTCGGTAGTATTTTGAAACTTATTACAATACTGCATTAATTTATTATATATGAAAACTTAAACCTTCATCGAAAAAAATGAACTCCATTCAAATGACGGCATTGAAATATAAATTGCCTGGTTTAAACATCTCTAAAACGTTATATATTCCTCGGTAATAGTTTTAGAATTATCATAATACTACGATAATTTATTATATTTGAAAACATCATCGAAAACAACTGAAATTAATTCAAATGACGTCATAGAGAAAATAACACGCCTGGATCTCTCTATAAAAACAGGATTTAATTCAAAACTTTCTCCCATTCATTTCATTCATCACAATTCAATAATAATTTATTTTATTTAAACATTTTGTTTAAGACCATGGAGCTACAAAAAATTAAACTCTATGCTTGAAACTTCATCGAAAAAAATCGTCCTTCTCTTTATGAAATCAATTAATATTTCATTCATATCAGCCATGCAGACTCCATGGACTAAATTATTTTGTGTTATTATCTTTTCATATCATGGTCACGTGATCGCTTCATATAAGAGGTGTAATTATTATTTTAATTTTTATTTTAAAAACTACTGAATATATTTCGCTGATTTTTTTTATATATTTTATGGAACAATTTGAATATTACCTAAAATTTTCGAAGCAATTTGTGAATTTTAAATCCGCTTAAAAAATGTCTGAAAAATTAGGTCCCATAGGGCTCATTGTATTTCATTTTTTCGACCCGGGTTCAATCCAAAACTAATTGGGTGATATTATTCATTTATATTCCCATAGGTTCTACAGACCGTCTGAGCAACATACTAAAATTTCATTTTGATTAAGTCATTTTTACGGCAGTTATCGTGCTAACGAACAGACAGACAGACAGACAGAATGAATGAATAAAGTCATAAACACTTTTCAACTTTGTTGTAAAGTGTTAAAAACCGCATATCTATATCTTTAAAATTGAGCTAGTTATATTTAATTGAAAATTGAACATTGTGAATGGAGATCCTATATCAAATTAGAAATGTGAATTGGTGACATATCACCAAAAAGATAAAACTGAATGATAATACATAGGAGACATTTTTTACGAATTCCGCGTAGGCTCAAGATGCAATCACGGATTCTTAAATACTTTTCACATTGAGACATGCCAATAAAAAATGTTGACACATATTAAGGTATTTTTGATCTAAACAATTTCCATCGACAATTTGTTTATGATCCCTATTTTCATTGATGAAACACCCTTTCACATGGTACGGAAAAGTGGCACAAGCCAGATTTTTTCCTTTATCATAATTCAGTTGATTTTTAAAGATACAGATAAACGGTTTTTGTTTTACTGATCTTGTTGCATTAAAAATAAAAAATTTCTGATTGACCAAATTTATCTAAGGAGGTCGTATAAAAATTTAAAAAGTGTAACTTTTGGAAAATTAATGAGAGGACTATTTCATTTTTGTAGTCTTATTTTCTAACTTGCTTTCAACATTTTTGAAAATTACATTGCCCACTTAACTTCAACAGATAAAAAATTAAAGCTCGTTTCAATCTTTTTGGGACACCCTGTATAGGGAAAGTATTGAAATCATGTCGAAAATCGCAACTCGAGTTTTCGACGGACCTACACGCTTTGGGACCTGTAAAGTACAAAAATACTATTTTTAGCGTGACGCCTGTATGTGTGTGCGTGTCTGTGTGTCTGTGCAATGCATGTATTCACTCTAACTCTAAAATTAATGGACAAAATATCATAAAAATTTGCTAGATAAGTTCCTTGAAAGATACCCTGATGCTGAGTAGATTTTGGTTTGATTCGAAAAACAGAATCCGCTTTTTAACACTTTACAACAAAGTTGAAAAGTGTTTATGACTTTGTTCATTCTGTCTGTCTGTCTGTCTGTCTGTCTGTCTGTCTGTCTGTCCGTTAGCACGATAACTGCCGTAAAAATGACTTAATCAAAATGAAATTTTAGTATGTTGTTCAGACGGTCTGTAGGACCTATGGGAATATAAGTGAATAATATCACGCAATTAGTTTTGGATTGAACCCGGGTTGAAAAAATGAAATACATTGAGCATTATGGGACCTAATTCTTTTAACATTTTTTAAGCGGATTTAAAATTCACAAATTGCTTCGAAAATTTTAGGTAATAGTCAAATTGTTCCATAAAATATATAAAAAAAAATTCAGCTAAATATATCCAGTAGTTTTTTAAATAAAAATTAAAATAATAATTACACATCTTATATGAAACGATCACGTGACCATGATATGAAACGATCACATGACCCACTTCAAAATGATATATGGCATCCATCTTGTTTCAAATTCGTGATTTTTTAAAGTTCTTTTTAATTCATATTGAATGTTGTATCCATCCTAAAACTACTTTATTTCTGCTTAAATTCTGTGCATCTACATACTAAGACAACATAATGACAATATATTTGAGTTTAAATTCTCATTCAAATTTGATTATTTCTACAATTAAGCCTATTTTTCACCTATGTAAAATGTAAACAGCAAAATATGTAGAATGAGTTGTATTAGAATTGCTGTATTTCTTTAACACAAAATAATTCAGTCCATGGAGTCTGCATGGCTGATATGAATGAAATATTAATTGATTTTTTAAACAGAAGGACGATTTTTTTCGATGAAGTTTTAAGCATAAAGTTTATGAATTGTAGCTCCATGGTCTTAATTTTTAAATAAAATAAATTATTATAGTATTGTGACGAATGAAATGGAGAAAGTTATGAATGAAATCCTGCTTTTGTAGAGAGATCCAGGCGTGTTATTTTTTCTATGACGTCATTTGAATTAATTTCAGTTGTTTTCAATGAAGTTTTCAAATATAATAAATTATCGTAGTATTATGATAGATTTAAAAATATTACCGTGGAATGTATTGCATTTTAGAGATATTTAAACCACGCAATTTATATTTCAATGCCGTCATTTGAATGAAGTTCATTTTTTTCAATGAATGTTTAAGTTTTCAAATATAATAAATCAATGTAGTATTGTGATAAGTTTTAAAATATTACCGAGGAATGTATTGCATTTTCGACGTTTTTAAATAAAATTGCATTGAAGTTGGAAAGTGTTTCATAATCAATGCTTTAAGCATGATTGATCTTTCTTGTTTTTTTTTTTTTTTTTTTTGCAAAGGGCCGCAAAAATCGTATATATTCACACTAGCTTAGAAACTACTTGACTAAATTTCACAAAATTTGATAGATAAGTCCCTTGTGGGTTACTCGGGTGCTAATTAGATTTTAGTACCATTTTAGTCCTATAATTTTTTGCAAAATGGTCCGCAACAAACGTCAGAATCTAAAATAAAACACTACTTATGCTCAAATATATTAATTAAATGCTTCTTTTACACGTAAGTTTTGACGATAAAAAGAATAAAACCAAGCCCTTTACTCTAGGACTATCCGTTCTCGAGATATTTTAGTCTTTTAGCACTTTTGATACGCCGATTTTGAGAATACGTCCAGCTACCAAATGAAAACGAAAATCAATAATTGTGAAAATTCAGTGTAATTTGAAACAATTAAATGCGTGTTGTTTAGTGCAATTAAATTTAATGAATTATTAATGAAATAAAGAGAAAATGGATTTAAGTCTGGAGGGAAAGCCATGTGCTGCTCACATCGTATTTTTTTTGTCATGGTGTTATTTAGTTTTCGTCACGCTTCGTTTAAAATTACGAATCTGCTCATTCATTTTCCCTCAACTTCATTCTAGCATGAGTGAAGAGTGTTTCGACATTTTCCTTGCTAGCGGAAATATCCTTAACCGCTTAATCTAATTTGCATCTACCTAGACACTGGAAACCGAATTATCGATGTATAATAATTTAAGGCAGAAATTTAGTTAATCAATTAGGGAAGCAATGGCTTGAGCATACTTTTTACCGTAACTGATTATATTTAAGATGGAGAAAAAAAAGTAAACGCCAAATTGTTTGTAAATTATAACATGCCTAGGTTTTCATGAAATTGCAATTTAAAAAAATCTGATGTGGACAGCACATGACTTTTTCTACAGAACCTAAATTCGTTTTCCATTTATTTCTTTAATATTTCATTAAATTGAGTTTTATTGCACAAAATAACACGCATGTTTATTCGAAATTACACTGAATTTTCACGTATGATTTCAGTTCTCGTTTCCGTTTGGTAACGGCACGAACTTTCGACGGCGGCGTAGCAAAAATGAGATAAGACTGAAATATCTCGAGAATGGCTAATTCTAGAGTAATGGTTGGTCTTATCTTCAAAATATTTCTTATCATATTCTTTCTTATCATATTTTTCTTATATTATAATTTTTATCTTCAAAAATTACGTAAGAAACAAGCATTTAAATGATAGATACATTTGAGCATACGTAGTTTTTTATTTTAGATTTTAATGACATTCGAGGCCCATTTTGTAAAAGAAACCAGGTTGTGTCTTCCTGAATCGTACCAAAATTTAATCAGCACCAGAGTAACATACAAGTGACTTATTTAGCAAATTTTGTGAAGTTTGGTAAAATAGTTTTCAGCTAGAGTAGATACATGCGATTTTTGCTCGCCATTTCGCACATATGGCCATATTTTTTTCCCGCGAATAGTACCCAAACCTAATCACCACCAGGGTTACTCCCAAGTGACTTATCTACCAAATTTTATGAAGTTTGGCCAATTAGTTTTTGAGTTAGAGAAGATTCATACATTGCACAGATAAACACACAAACACACACACATAGACGTCACGCTAAAACATATTTTTCGTATTCTAGCAGTCCCAAAACATCCAGAGCCGTCGAACACTCGAGCTGCGATTTTCGATATGATTCCAATACTTTCCCTATACATCACCATGTATTGCAGGAAAAGTAAAGATAAATGTGGAGCATTGAATATGATAATTTTATAAACAAGAAATATCAATTATGCATAAAGCATTGATTATGAAACACTTTCCAACTGAAATGCAATTTTATTTCAACTTCTCTAAAATGCAATACATTCAGCGGTGATATTTTTTAAATTATCACAGTTCTACAATAATTTATTTTACATAGAAACTTAAAACTTCATCAAAAAAGGCAATGCTATAAAATTGTCTATTTCTCAATGTAAAATCAATTAATATTTCATTAATATCACTTATATTCCAGGCTCCAGAGCTAAATAATTTGGCGTGAAAGAATTCAGCAATTCTTATACACTTACATCTTACAAGCGCCTGTTTTGTTTATATTCTGCATCCATTAAAATTAGGCTTCGTTGTAAAAATAATTAAAGCTTGATGATCATTTAACCTATAAAATATTATAATTGCGTTGACACAGAATATAGATGCACAGAAAATACTCAAAAATAAAGCGGTTTTAGGACAGAAGCATCATTAAATATAAATTTAAAATATCCTTAAAAATCACGATCTTGACGCATCGGGGAAAAAAAATGGATGCCATATTTTTATTTCAATGTGTCATGTGATCTCTTCATATATCATAGATGTAATTATTCTTTTAATTTTTATTTAAAAAACTGCCGAACATATTTTGCTGAAATTTTTTTATATATTTTATGGGTTAATTTGAATATTTTCTAACATTTTCGAAGCAATTTGTGAATGTTAATTTTGCTTGAAAACTGTTTGAAGAATGAGGTCCATTAGGGTTCAATGTATTTCACGTTTTCAATACCGAGGTTCAATCCAAAACTAAATGCTTGATATCATTCATTTACATTACCGTATGTTCCATATACAGTCCCAACAACAAACTAAAATTTTATTTTGATAAAGTCATTTTTACGGTAGATATCATGCGAAAGGACAGACATACAGACAGACGGACAGAATGAACAAAGTCATAAACACTTTTCAACTACGTTGGAAAGTGTTAAAAAGAACATTTATTCGCGTAACATAAATAACTATTTCACTCAAACTAACCATTCTTTAGTCAATTTATTTCAATAATCTGCGCAATATAGCTTTATTGTAATATTTATAAGAAATACAAACTGCGAATTTAGATATAGACTTTTTAAACAAAAGCTATTGTAACCTAAAAATTGAAAAATAAGAGTTAAGTACACAATTCAACCATTAATAACTAGTAATAATTTTGTACGCAAATATTTGTTCAAAACACTGATAATATTTATAGGAAATTAGATACTCCGTTCTCGAGATATTGCATGCCATAAGCCAAGAATGAAAAAAATTGATTCATGAAAATTAAATATGCTAACGTTGTATATTATATGTATATTACGTTTAATATACAAGGTATATATTACGTACATAACGTTGTATATAATATAGTGATGTATATTTTAAGGTCATTTAATGTGTTATAATTATTTTATTCGGACGTGAAATGCACAATTATTTAGAACTTTTAATGAATTCATGAGAGATTAAAAAATGTACTGCGTTTCTGTTTCCTATAATATATAAATTTGTAAATCTGCAAGGAAAGCAAAAGTATTATCAGACATAAAATATACAATTAACTTAGAATTTTTAATGGATTCTTGAGATATAAAAAATGTACTGTGTTTTTGTTTTCCAACAATATCTAAATTTGTAAATCTGCAAGAAAAGCAAATGTATTATAATTAATTTTATTCAGTTTTAAAATGCACAATTATTTAGAAATTTTAATGAATTTTTGAGACATAAAAATGCACCGTGTTTTTGTTTTCCAACAATATCTAAATTTGTAAATCTGCAAGAAAAGCAAATGTATTATAATTAATTTTATTCAGTTTTAAAATGCACAATTATTTAGAAATTTTAATGAATTTTTGAGACATAAAAATGCACTGTGTTTTTGTTTTCCAACAATATCTAAATTTGTAAATCTGCAAGGATAGTCATATGTTAGACATTTAATCAAATTAACTGGTGTTTGTCTCAACTCAGGTTTCTCATACCAGAATTATTTTTTTTTTAAATTGTATAAGAAAAAATTTGAAAAATCGGTATTGTGGATCCAAATAATTTCAACTACAGCATGCTACCATTTACTTCAAAGGGCTTGGAAAAATCTTCCTTTTGATGCCATGCATGGCAAAGTACCTCTCGGGTACATTGTCACCGGGGTAACTTGCCTCCCAAGGGGGACTAATGACGTCACGATCAAAAAAATTTGGATCGCGGCTATTTTACACAACAATGATTGCAATTATTAAGTATCTTGAGCTTTGAGCTCCAAATAAACCCTTTTGTGCATGATTATGTCAAATTCTGTAGTATGCTGCTATGTTAAAAAAAAATCTGATGTGGGCAGCACATGACTTTCCCTGCAGACTTATATATACCTTCTCTTTATTTTAATTAAATTTAATTCACTTTTAATTCAATTTTCATTCTCATTTGGTAACTGGACTCATTTTCAAGCGAAAATACGAAAAAACAAAAATATCTCGAGAACGGCTAGTCCTAGTGTAATGGGGTTGGTCTTATTCTTTTCTTCGTTAAAAAGTGCGTATAAAACGAGCATTTAATGGATATATTTGAGGTATGTAGTTTTTTATTTTAGATTTTGACGATTCTTAAGGGCCATTTTGCAAGAAAAGGGAGGTTATTTTTTTTCGAATCGCACCAAAATCTAATCAGCACCAGGGTGACCCACAAGCGACTTATCTACCGAATTTTGTGAAATTCAGTCCATTAGTTTTCCAGCTAGAGTCGATACAGTCTTTTGCGGGCCATTTCTAAGAAAAGAAGGCGGTTTCTTTTATCCCGAATCGTACCCAAAACTAATCAGCACTAGTTTCGCCAAGTGACTTACCTACCAAATTTTATGAAATTCGGCCAATCAGTTTTTTATTTAAAGTGGGTACAAAATCTGCACAGACAGACAGACACACAGACCCACACACAGACGTCACGCTAAAAATAGTTTTTTTGTGTTCTAGAGGTCTCGAAACGCGTAGATTCGTCGAAAACTCGAGTTGCGGTTTTCGACATGATTCCAATACTTTGTCTATACATTACCATGTATTGCAGGGAAAGCAATATATAAAATTTCGATTGAAATTCAAAGTTTTTGCTTGAGTTTAAAAAAATCCTATCTATTTCTGGATTTTCTGATAAAACATCCGGATATAAAATTTCGTGAAAAGCTATTAATATTTGTGGTTGCTGTCATGTACATAATATATCGACCACAGACATCAGACAGACAGGAGGACGGATATCACTTAAAAATAGTCAAAACGTGTTCAAGAGGTATACATTGGCATCAAAATATCGAAATCGAAAGAAACAATACTTTCTCAGTTCTACGCGTGAGGAAGTAAAAATCTAATCTTGGTAGCTTGTGAATTTTCCCTACATAATACAAAGATTTTACTTCTTTAACAACCAAATAATGGTATGCAAAAACCACAGCATGATGTTTTTGACATTAAATTAACATCATATATTTAGAATTGGGCACTTCAGCACCTTATGGGCCCAATCTGAATGATTTATTCATACCCAGTAAAATCATCATCAAAATGCAATGGATATGTAATAAATTTATCGTGAAATAAATGGCCATTGTCGAATTATTTGTGACCAAATTACAAAGCTATTACAAAAATATCTACCCTCGTGAATGGAACAAAATTGTTCCAAGAGAATGATGGTAGCAGATTTTTTGCATAATATCGCATATGGAAAGTGAACCTAATTGGCGATCTTTACTACTTTTATAATTTGATGTCACTTTTTTTGAAAAATTTATTTGAAAAACCGGCAATATCTTGAGTAAGGTTCGTGCTACAATTCTAAATTTTGAGTCACTCGTTTTCAAAAAATTACATAGGAATTATTTATTTATTTATTTATATTGAAAGTCCTGATATTTAACTGATTTTTTTCAAAAATTCATTCGAAAATTAGGGGGGATCTTACGAACATTTGATTGCTTTTAGAAACAATAGGCCTCCGGTATTCTCTGATTGTTATAATCGCGCCAAATTATTTTCGTAACATTTATTTCATTCGTGCGACATTATGTCCACACACACACACACACACACTAACACATACTAACACACACTAATAAACATACACATACACAGAAATCCCCAAAACGTTCAATTCGAGTTTAGGGATGTTAGGGAAGTTACTTTCCTTACTATTCGAGTTTAGGGAAGTTACTTTCCGTATGCTCTATATATAAGAAAAGTAAAAAACCTACACAGCGTTGGACATAAAAAAAAAAGAATTAAAATATGATGAACAATAGTATATCTAGTACAAGAGCTAGTACCAGCTATAACAATAAATCTTTTCACATTCTTATTATTTCAAATGATTTTCATTGTTATTCACATTTTCATAATTAAAATAATTTAAAATTTGGTGAGGTCTTTCTGATGTTTGAGTTAAAATTTTGCAGAGTATAACATTTTAACCAAATTTAGTTGAAGTCGCCTAATTAGTTTCAAATTATAGACCCCTTTGAAATTAAAAAAACTTCACAAGGCCTTCTCTATACTTCTGCATCGAACACACAATTTGTACGGTACTCTTAATTGCCTGATTTCGGTTTTGCACGGTCAAAAATAATCTATAAATTATGGTTTTGCACGGTATGATTTTTGTTCACAATTGTGTTGTACTTTTTTATAATAAACGCATAAAAATTAGATAACTGCAATAGAATTGCTTCTGTCCGTAACTGTGCTTGCTTTTATGCTTTTCCAAAAGCCCAGACGATATCTATTCCCTTTAGACTTATTGTACCTAGCATTGGAATTACGTAAAATAACCTTTTATATGGATTTTAATTAACACGTCATTAGTTAACCCTTATCAGTTTTGTGAAGAGTTTTATGATCAATCAGTTTGAAGAGTTTTATGATTAAATTCATTCAAATGCTTATATATCAAATCAATGTCTAAGGCTAAAATATGTCACTTCTCTAACCTGTATAATGATCTTTACCTATCTTTAGATGTCACATCCTTTCTTTTAGCATTTTAGATGAATTTTACTTTATCTTTAGATATCAAATGCAATTGAAATGTCAAATTCATCCAATGTTTATGTCTAATCAATGATATAAACTTGAATATTAAATTTTTTGAATATCACACCATTTCCTTCTATCATTTTCAAATGATTTTCAAATATATTTAGATCTTAAATTCTTTAGATGCCAAATCAAATTTAGGTTTCAAATACATCCAAATACTTAGATGTCAAATACACCCAAGGGTTTAGATGTCAAATCCATCCAAGCGTCAAATCAATGTCTAACCTTAAAAGATTTCTCTTTCGTAAACTGTACAATATCTTTTTCAATGAAATTTAAAGTTTTCAAATAAAATAAATTATTATAGTACTGTTATAATTTAACAAATTTCAGCGCTGAATTCACCAAATTTAAGATCTGTCTAAATAAGTTTCCATAGCTTGTACATCAGAGAATGACTAGCTTAACACTCTGGCTATTTCTGCCTGACTTTGGCCTTCTTTTACCCTCCCATATACTTGCTCTCCATCTCAATTAACCTGTTAAATGGTATCTACTAGCCAATTTATAACATTCTGCTATTTGTACTTTTTTTATTCTGCTATCCTGTGTCATACTTCAAACTCGAATGGGCGTCAATTTCTAAACAGCAGTGCAGCTGATCTGCATATATCGAAGACTGCTAAAATAATTTGCATTTTTACTTCCAATATAATATATCATATATGGCATATATTAATTTCGATACCTTTATTAATTTCGATACCCTTATTAATTACTATAACCTTTTAAAATGCTATTGCTATTTTTCTATTTCTTCTTTAATTTATAGAGCCTAGTGTATATATATATATATATATATATACATATATACATTTCTCAAAGGAAATTCGAAAAAGACGTATAATCGGAATTTTAAGAAGCAACTTCGATTATTAGAAACTTAATGCTACAAATCATCCTAATTTATGTAAAAGTAATATTTTAATTTTTGTAAGATATTATCTATACGGAAAATAATATTTATTAAATTTTTATATTTAAACATTTACAATCATAAAAATGAAAAAAATCATACTTTTATTTTAATCTCATATAAACATATCTTAAGTAAATACACATCTTGTTTTATACGATCTATGTGCAGGTAGATATTAATTAAAAATATATTTAATCATCGTCTGGACGAGCGGATTGAATGTGAGTAATGAATACATCATTATGAATCTCAATTAAGGTATTTGAAAGTTTTTTCACTGGTATTTTGACAAACAAAATAAGTTCTAAGTTTATCAATGGAGTCCATGCCGTCTTTAAAGGAAGGCGAGATAAATTCTTCACATTCTTCTTCATCATCAGCGCTACTTAAATTAGCGCCAGACAATTTGTCTTCTATTGATTCATCAATTGTGATTAATTTTAAAGTCATTACGTCGGTATCACAATTCACATACTCCTCGAAAGTAACTTCTGATCTCAGGAGATTCCAGTCTTCTTCATCCATGATCACAGTTTCATCATCTCCAGCGCTGACACCATTGTCGTCGTTGGCATCGCATTCATCTAATTTTGGATCTGAAAACCCTCCTTTAATGAATCAATTTTTTATTGTTTCAAACTTGACTTGAGCCCATGCTAGGGAGATCATCTTTATCCCCTAAAGTACGTTTTTCTTTCCTTGGATATTTCCTGTAGCGATGCTTTAAAGGTCATGTTGAATTAAACGCTTTCTGTAGTACACTTTTAAGTTCTTTATTATTTCCGAATCTAGGGGTTGTAGTTTTCTCGTGCAATTTGGTGGAAAGGAAACCACTTTAACATTTTTCAAAAAGTCGGTCTCTTGGGGGGTGAGCCGTACATTGATCCATAAAAAGTAAAATTTTACATTTTTGTTGTTTCATATCTTTATCCATTGTTTTGAGCCACTTAGTAAAAATTTTAACAATCATCCACACTTTTGTATTTGCTTCATAACCTACTGGCGATATTTTAACTTTTACAAAACATCTTGGCTTCCGTGACTTCCCTATGACTAGAGAAATCACCTTATCACTTCCTTCAGCGTTGGCACAAAGTAAAACAGTGAGATGACCTATAGATTTTTTTTCCACCATTGCAATTGCCACCTTTAGATGCGAGAGTTCTTGCAGACATGAGGTGATAAAAGACCCCTGTTTCATCAATATAGTAAATGTCTTTCAGCTGGTATCCATCAATTTTGTTCGACAAACTTTTTAACCATTCGTTAACAGTTTCAATCGGGACATCTTTAGATTACCCGCTTACCACTTGACATGAAATTCCATGTCGCAGTTTGAATTTGTTAAGCCATCCAGTTGAAAAACATGCATCTTTTACATCCAATTTCAATTTAATTTCCTTTGGTTTAGCCGTAAACATGGACCCACTCACGGGAATATTTGATGCACGACATTGTGTTAAAAACTGAAGCAAAATGTTCTCTACTTCAGGAAATTTGCCTTCTTGCACACGCAGTTTCTTCGAAGCAGAGTTACCGCAAGCTGCTGCTCTGTCCTCGATTTTTTTTCTTTTATAGACAATTGTTTTTAGAGTAGAAACTGGAATATCCAGTTTTTTAGCTGAATGTATTTTTGTTAATCCTGTACTTTTGTCAAATTCGTTTAAAATTTCAATTTTATCTTTTAATGAAAGTCCTCTACGCTTTCGAGACATTTTTGGAGAACGATAAGTTTTTAAGAAACCAACTGAATGATTGGTTTCTTAAAAACTTATTGGTGGTTATATATATATATATATATATATATAACCAACAAATCGAACAGCGATACTGAAAAGTGAGATGTAAAAACCATAGGAATTAGATTTGAGAATGAACTGCTTATAAAACAAAAAAAAATAGTGAATAGATCCTCTCGTTCTTTCGTTTTGTAAGCATCGGGTCATTTTACGGCAGGGGTGATTTCTTCCCGCAGCAGGTTCAGTTTAGGGTTGCCATGTAAATTTGACAGCTTAAGCGAGAATTATTTGGGAATCGAAAAGCGCGCTAAATTTGTAACAGTGGCAACCTATGTCACAGTGGTCAGAGTACCCTTATGGTGGCAATTCTTAAATGTTCTATCCGAATGAAAATTTTCAAATTTTAGAAAGATTTATCAGAGGAAAAACTGGGAAAACGACGTACAACCGAAGTTTTGCGTCGTATAAACGAAATATTTTATCACTACATGATTAGGAACTGTGTTCCACTGTATATATATACATATATATAGACACAATATATATATATATAAATATAAATAAATAAATATATATTTATATATATATATATATATATATATATATATATATATATATGTGTATATATATATATATATATATATATATATATATATATATATATATATATATATATATATATATATATATATATATATATGTATATATATATATATATATATATATATATATATATAAATAAAAATTGAAGGATTTTAATCAAAAATTATGCATAAACTACTGAATGTACAAAAAAATACAATATATATATATATATATATATAAAGAAATACAATCCCAAAAAGTATGAAATTATTGTATGCTTTCATATTCGTTGTATATTGTATGCTTTCCTATTCGAAATTTACACGCTTTATACAACTCTTCCATGATTCTCGTCTTGCTGGTTAGTAAAATTTCCAATTTTTGTTATTTTGATCATTTTTATGTTGTCTGGGATTCGGCCATTTTTTCCCCACGGGCATGATCGATTGTTGTTTCGGGCGTGCAGAGTCTCTGGGAGCGTTTTCATGAAGTCAAAGCTAGCTTCTAACCAGGAAATAGGGGTCGCAATCCCCCTTGACCTTTCTGCAACCCTGTAAACACAATCATTCCACCTATATATTTTCTTTTTTTCATTTTAAATCTTATATATATATATATATATATGTGTGTATATATATATATATATATATATATATATATATATGTGTGTATATATATATATATATATATATATATATATATATATATATATATATATACATATATATATATATATATATATATATATATATATATATATATATATATATATATATATATATAAGCCTATAGGGAAAGTCATATGCTACCCACAACATATTTTTGTTATTGCATTCTCTAGTTTTTGACACTCTTCATTTAATATTAAGAATCCACTTTTTCATTTTCCCTCAATTTCATTTCAGTATGAATGAAAAGATAACTGTTCTGTCATTTCCTTGCTACCAGAAATATCGTCAACACTCTTAATTCAATTTATCATTTATTGTGGTTCTGAAAACCCAATTAGTTACGTAATAATTTGAGACAGAAATTCGATTAACTAATCAGTGATGCAGCAGCTTGGGCATATCTTTCGTCAGAATTGATTTCATTTAAATCGAGAAAAAAAAAGATAAGAAGCAAAGTGTTAAATTATAATATGATTATATTATTATGGAAATAAAATTACATTTATTCTTAATGAAATAAATGCATTATATTTACAGAAAAGAACATTTATTTGTGTTAACAAATTTTTGCTTGATGCAATTTATTTAAAAAATATGAATTGCGATTCAAAACATAAAACTGCTACTTGTGAGAAAAACACATTTATTCTTTCTTTAAAGACAGCAGACATATGAAAATTACTTGACATCATTTGCTTAGAAAGAGTTCTGCAAACTTACAAATATCTCAAAAGTGTCACTTAATAAATACATAATTTTTTCTATGAGACTTTATAAAATTTCTTGTAAAATTTCAGATTCTTAGTTCGAGACGTTAAAGAGATACGGTGACCATGATCTCACTTTATCATCCATAAAAAATATTGTAAAAATGCAGTTGTCTAGATAGTGGTTATTGAGATACAGATATGAATGCTTGAGTAAATGAAGCAGTATAAGCTTAACCATTTATACTGAATAAGATAATGCAATGTGTCTCCTTCTTTAACCCAGACCGTCTGACCTACCCAAAGCAGTGAGTTTGGGTGGCCGGGACAGTGCATCCCAATTTAGACCGGAACCCAGTGGGGGCAGTATCCACAACAGGGACCATACCCTTCTTCCCCTAACATCAACTTCTTGTAAATACTTACTGACACACATATTTAACGTGCCCGTACTCCACGTGAACACGGGAAAAGTTTGGGCAGATACGAACATTGAACTTCAGTCTTTCAAGTGCAATCCCTGCGAGCTATCCACTGAGCTGTCCCACTCCCAAACCAACATCTCTGTCCTTCTGGCGCACGTGGCAATAAATTGATGATAATTTGAGGACGATGGCGAAATATTCTATGAGAAAATCTAACACAATAACTCTAAGGTGGCACCTTTTGGGAAATGTCGCCAATTTGGAGAGAAATTAATACTTAAAAAAATTTAAATTTCATTAAGAGTGTGATAATGTGTCGAAAAAAAATGACGCAGTATCGCCAAATTGGCTACTCTTGCTGCCTATTTGGTTCGAATTCAAAATTTATGAAAATTAAATTATTACTTTCACAATCCCTGTTAATTTGTGGAGAATTTTTAATTTAATATTCTTGATTCAATTTAAAGCCAGTTTCGTTGGTGGGTAGAATAGAGTATTTTCGTATCATTATGTATCCCCCTCATATAAGATGTTTAATGCGTAGTATATATAAATTAGTTTTACATTTTTTCTATTATATTTCATTTCAAACACCACTTTGAATTAAAACAATTTTTCCTAGATGAGAATTATTTTGGAAATGATATACCAAACGTTTAAAGCTACACACGACTGTCTTTAAAAACTTACTTCTATCTCAGTTTGTCCTTGAATCGTTTTACACCCTATCAACATTCGCCATGAAAACATCTAAGACGAATCTTTCTTTCTCCCCTCACCTCCTGTTTATCTTGCACTTAACGGTGCAGGAGAAAAAAACCGGTGAGAATTTGTTCCATGAACTCAGGAGTATCCAATGGCTAATCAATGGACTCAACAGAATCGATACAGAAGTGGAAAAGACCAAAAAGAAGCTGAAGAGGGTGTAGGGGTGACCTCGGGATCTTTCAGTAAGTTAGAGGGTGGAATTGTGCCATTCTTCTCTCTACGTTTCAGTAAGGATTTGTACAGTTTAAACCGCGAAATTTAAAATTTTTAATAAACCATTTCTGGAATACTAAATATAATGTGGGAAATACCTAATTTTCCTTACATAATGAATGACTCTACTTTTTTTCACAATAAAATAAGGGTGTAGAAAATCTACGACACGATGTTTTTGGCATTAATGTGGCGATGTTTTAGGCAATGATTTTGGCATTGGATTTTGGAAGTGTTTTGTGCCTAGTAATTGCAGTTGGGAGCTTTTTGCAGCTTCTTATCTTAAGCAGAATGACTTCGTTCAAATTAAATATTTTTTTTAATTGAGACATTATCTTCTTTTGCCTCAAAGAACTTGAAAAGTGGAATTTTTTTTCTATTTTTTGGGAGCAAATTTCATTTAGTTATTAGACATTAGACACAAAATCAAATGAGGTTTCAAATATGGACATAGCTGCTCTGCCTAAAAGCCGAGCTCTGATGAACCTATTTTTGCTTCAAATTCGCAAACTACTGATGTTGCTTCAAAGATAACTTTAGCATATCTCTCTGAAGATTGTGTGTGGCATGACACACTAACTTCAACTGGTAGAAAACAATCATTGCTCAGAAAAGTTCTCAAAATATTGTCATGTAAATGCGCTGTTAACGAGAATTCTGAACAGTACACACTCGTTCCATGAAATCAAATCTGTGTAATCATCTGAATGGGCCAACACACAATCTTTAGACCTAGAGATTACATGACAGAGAGATTACGTGAGGTACATGGGAAAACGTTTATCTAACTAAGACCAGTTTCAGATAGTAAAATTTGACTTAAGAAAGATAATTTACCTGAAGTCGACGAAGCAGTAGACCTGAGTTTCGGTTAGAAAGACATTGTGTGTATATACAAAGCTGTTTGCTCTGGTATCTATCATCGGATTTCAGTTTCTAGCAATCCTGGTAAACTGTTCTATGCCAGATTATTAACCACTGTTGAGATTATGGGAACCTCTTTAAGCCTTCTAGTAGAGGACCAGGAGAGGATAGCCTCATTATTTTATGGGCGAAGTAATCTTTTTGACTCGACCTAGTATTTTCTAGATCAAGGAGCTTATCAACAACAATAAATCGTTAATTACTGCAAACAGGTGATTTAGACTTTACATTGAAACTATTAATTTAACAACAACACTGAAATAGCTTGCAACATTTGCTGTTAGGATCCATGCTTCAATGTGGTTTTACAGTAAACGCAACCGATGCTATTAAATAAGCTCCTAGAAATTTGTAATGTACTATATTTGTAATGTACTGAATTTGTAATATACTATTTTCTTTGCACATATTTAAAATTTGCTGATATTAATGCTTATCGATGGTTGCGATATCGTTAAAGGATCAGCATTCGTCGTAGGCAGGACAAGCAGCACCACAAAGAATCATCTGTAAGCTGGATATACCAAAACTGAATTTTATAGCAAATGATTACCCCATCTGATTTCGCCACTAGAGTGCTGCCACGGAGTCTCCATTAACAGCTCATTTATATGGCAGCACATTTCGAACTTCTCTAAGTCATGACTATTCTGTGCTTGTTGCATTTAATAATTTAGTACTTTCACAGAATTTATACGAGAGATATGTAGATGTTGTTTCTGATGCAGCTTCAGCAGATTGTGGATTTGAAGCAAGAGGCGGATGTATCAGAGATCTGCTTTTAGACAAATTGGTTATGCCCGCATTTTTAAAATTTCAAGTTTTGAGGTCACATGAAAATACTGTTTTAAAGTGTATTTTAAATTATTGTACTTAAACGATAACCTTTCACACCTAGTGCTAAACTATGGGATGCATTTCTATATATTGACTTATAATTTTAAAAAATTGCTGATTTTGAGAAAAAAATTAAAATTTTGAAGTGTCCTGCGGCAAATGAAGATAAGGTCCAACCCTTCTTTTGAATCGGTGAAGGTGGATCTGTTCCATAACAAGTTTTGGCAACTAATGCTAAACTATATGATGCATTTTTATATTTTTAGCATGATTTATAAAGTATTGTTTTGTGGAGAAATGCAAATGTTCAAGTTCTTTTCGGCAAATGAAGACGAAATCCTAATTAAAAAACTAGTGAAATATATCTATCTGCTTGATACACAACTTATGGCATCTATTGCTAAACCGCAGGTGAAAGAAAGGATTTTTCGCTCCACCCTAAAGATTATATATTACAGATCTCCATCAATTCAATCGTAATTCATATCAAACACAATTTTAAATGAAAATACTTTTGCATTACTTAAGTATTATTCCGGGACAATATTATTCATTACATACCCAACGTCCAATCCTGCATCCGATTAAGTTTTAAAACTTTCTTCTGTGTCAATTCCACCATGAATCGTTTAATATCCTCTCAAGATTTCTCAAGAAAGCATTCAAGACGAATCTTTCTTTCTCACCTCCTGTTTATCTTGCACTTAACGGTGCAGGAGCGAAAAAAAAACAGGTGAAAGCTTGTTTCATGAACCCAGGAGTATCCAATGGCTAATCGATTGGACCGGGTAGAATCGATTGGGAAGTGGAAAAGACCAAAAAGGAACTAAAGAGGGTGTTGGGTGACTTCAAGATCTCTCAGCTCTTGGGGGGGAAAATGGATCTATTCTTCTAGCCATGTTTCATTAATGATATTATATCATTTTAACCGGCTAAATAGATTTCCATAAAAAATATCAAATATCTGAAGTTCTAAGATAAAAGAAACCTCTAGTTGACATCTTCATACTTTTTTACTTTCCCTGCAATACATGGTAATGTATAGGGAAAGTATTGGAATCATGCCGAAAATCGCAACTCGAGTTTTCGACGGATCTACTCGTTGCGAGACCTCTAGAATACGAAAAAACCATTTTTAGCGTGACGTCTGTGTGTGTGTCTGTGTGTCTGTCTGTGCAGATTTTGTATCCGCTCTAACTAAAAAACTAATCAACCGAATTTCACAAAATTTGGTAGGTAACTCACTTGTGGGCGAATCTGATGCTGATTAGTTTTGAGTACGATTTGGAATAAAAGAACCCGCCTTTTTTTTTGCGAAATGGCCCGCAAAAGCTTGTATCCACTCTAACTGAAAAACTACTGGACGGAATTTCACAAAATTCGGTAGATGAATCACTTGTGGTTTACCCTGGTGCTGATTAGATTTTGGTACGATTCGAAAAAAAATAACCTGCCTTTTTTTGCAAAATGGCCCGCAAAAATCGTCAAAATCTAAACTAAAGAACTAGGTATACTCAAATATATCCATTAAATGCTCGTTTAATACGTAATTTTTAACGACGAAAATAATAAGACCAACCCCATTACATTAGGAATAGCCGTTCTCGAGATATTTTAGTTTTCCGTATTTTCTCTACGCCACCTTTGAAAATAATTCCGGTTACCGAATGAGAACGAAAATTGAATTAAAAGTGAAATAAACTTAATTAAAATAAAGAGAACGTTAATATAAGTCTGCAGAGAAAGTCATGTGCTGCTCCCATCAGATTTTTTCATTTTAAAGAGATTTTGTATCTTTATATAAGCTTCAGTTTGCCATATTTTGGTGGCTAAAATTTTGCCATGCTACTGCTTTTACGAAAAGTTTTCCACAGCTATTTTTCGGTATCGGTTATAAGCTCAGATGATGATTAATTTGAATTCAGTATTCAATTTCGGAAAATGATGGTTTCTTTGCATTGGCGGTTCAAAAATTTTCATTTAATTTGGAATATCTATTTTTGAAAATTGGCAAAAAATAGAGTTTATGTATTATTAACGGATATGGAATCAGAGCGTCAAATTCTGGAGGAGGTTGAGTGGTTCAATAAGGATTTTCACTTCCGGTTCTTTTTTCCCATTTCCTGTCAAAAATGTGCTTGAAACTATTTCTCAGGATTGGCTATAGATAGAGCTTAGATAAGTGCTGATATGAAATTAGTATACAATTTCAAAGGGGTGAATGACTAAGCGTTTCAACTTCCGATTTTGAACACACCACTTCCAATTCAAAAATGTACCCTGAAACGCCCATATATCAGGATCAGCTATAGATATAAATTAGATGATGATTCATATGGATACATCAATCAAATCCCGGGAAGGCAGGAGTTGGAGGAGTTTACTAAGGATTTCTAATTTCGGTTCAAAAAAATATTTCTCGAATCAACTGTTTAGCAAGTATATATATATATAAATATATATATATATATATATACATATATATATATATATATATAAATACATATATAAATATATATATATATAAATATATATATAAATACATATATATATATATATATAAATAAATATATATATATATATATATATATATATATATATATATATATATATATATATATATATATAAATATATATAAATATATATATATATATAAATATATATATATATATATATATATATATATATATATAAATATATATATATATATATATATATATATATATATATATATATATATATATATATATATATATATATATATATATATAAATAAAAATTGAAGGATTTTAATCGAAAATTATGCATAAACTACTGTATGTACAAAAAAACCCATCTCTAACATATCTGTTACAAATGAGTAACTATAAGCCAAGACTAAGGATAAAGATAGAAAGTAACATATCACTACAATGGAAAGGGGGATGAGAAGAATATTAGGATTCAAAATTAACAATTAAAAGTATATAAGTAAATAAAAATAAAACTCGGCAAAAATGAGAATAGGCAATAATAATCAGCTCAAGATAAGAGATTAAGAATAGAGAACAATCAATTGAAACTACACAAAAAATGGCGGTTAGTTCGAAATTGCATTCTCATCAGGACAGCCATACAATTCGAATTAAAACCGATAGAATAGCCAGTTTCTGACAATGGCGATAGTATTTAACTATAGACACCATTGGAACTGTCTACTGGCTAGTGGAAGGAGAAAAAGAAAAATAAAACAATTGATTTTTACAAAGCTGAAAAACAATACCTCCTCGAACTGTAATGTGAAATTACAAGAATAGCACCACGTGTAAGTGTAAGATAAACTAGTGACTGTGCATTTCACTTCACTTCGTCAAAGCGAGTGGGAGAGCATTTCACCTCACTTCGTCAATGCGAGTGGGAATGAATACAATTGAACGATACATAATATGTATGGAGACTTTCGAAAATAGTAAACAGTATAGGACTCAGGACAAGCGGAAAATAGTCATTCGAAAATAGTAAACAGTATTAGACTCAGGCCAAGTGGCAAGTGAGGTGATAAGAATGGGTGAATTTTCAAAAATGAGTTAACCAATCAAAGATAAATAATGCATGTGTAAAATTATTACGTGGTATATTTGAAATTATTAATAATATTATTTACAAATACTTCCGGATATTGGTAGTTTTGACAAATGCGTTTAAGATTATTGATGTGGAGAAAGTGAAACTGAGGATCAGAAAGTCGGTGTATTCGAAATAGCTGGTTTAAAATGATGTTTCTAAACAATTGAATAGAATTACAAGAATGATATGATAGCAGCTTTATGATAGTGAAGTTGTAAGAATCTTTTTTATCATATAGATTGGTAATTACATGATTATTGAGGGTATCTAAATTTAGGTCTAAAAAATTAACAGTTTGACTAACGCAAGGCTCATTAGGAATTAATTCTAGGTTAGACGGGTAAAAATCAATATTAATGGAATAGGAATCATCAATGATAATACAAATTAAGTCGTCAACATATCTATATACAATATATGAATTAGAGTTAAAATGACATTCATAATAATAAAGATATAAGTTAGCGAGTATACTACTACTACAGCCACCTTGTGGTACACCAGATGTTTGTAAATAAATGTTATCACCTTATATATGTATATATATATATATAAATATATATATATATATAAATATATATATATATATAAATATATATATATATATATAAATATATATATATATATATATATATATATAAATATATATATATATATAAATATATTATATATATATATATATATATACATATATATATATATATATATATATATATATATATATATATATATATACATATATATATATATATATATATATATATATATACATATATATATATATATATATATATATATATATATATATATATATATATATATATATATATATATATATATATATATATATATATATACATGTATATATATATATATATATTATATTAAATTGATAATTTACCATTGATAATTGTAAATTATACACAGCTTGATTTGATGACTGGATATTTGTTTTTATTCTCCCCTTGATTAATGAATCTCTATTTTTTACTTCTTTATACATAGCTATCTTATATTTTAAGTTGTGGTAATATGAGTTACAACTTATATCCAATATATCACTGGAATTTCATTTAATTTTTTTATTATATATATATCGGAATTTTAAGAACTAAACAAACCAAACTTTGTGCTTGAAGTTGTATTTATTATCTTACAGAAACCATTGAAAATATGTTTCACTGTATATACTATATATAATGAGCGTTATACTTTAAAAAGAAATAAAATAATGACATTTTCATACTTATCTTCCAACCCCAAACAAGTTAGATGTTTAGTACTTCAATGCCCTCTAATTCAATGTATTGTTAGACGGAACACTCTGTGAGAGAGTAGATGAACAGGTGGGAAGCATGTTCTGTTGATTCGGCAAGTATCGCATAGCTAGCTAATCGATAGACTGGAAGATTCCATTGAGGAATGAAAAACACGAAAGAGAAACTGATGGCTAATGTTGGTTAACTACAAAATCTGTGTCAACCGCGATTTTCTCATACATTCATTTTTCATGGTGTTTAGTTTCACTTGTATCAAAAATTTTCATGGAACGAGTGAAGGTAAAACATATAGTTTTATAAAGTACCCTCTTTTATTATTTATATGTAACTTATATATATGAATGGTGCATGCAATGAAATGTGTGCAACTTAAGTGTTTGAAAGTCAAGGACATACAAAATATCGACTTTCAATTATGAAATTATTCCCCAAATAAGAGTACATTTCCCTGGCAGGCCCAAGACTAACTACCCCGATAAAGGTGTAAAATCGGAAGAACAAAAATATACCACAAAATCCAAGGACATACTAAGTGTTGACTTCAAATTGCACCGGTTTTCGAGTTATTCCCAGAAAATTAGTACATTCTTATTGCGGGCTGACGGGAAAGTTCTATAAGATTTAAAATCAAAAGAAAACGGATTTCTAATATGGACTTTCAAGCTGCTCAGCTTCTCCAGTAATTTAAAAACAAGAAAGATCAATCATGCATAAAGCATTGATTATGAAACACATTCCAACTTCAATGCATTTTTATTTAAACATCTCTAAAATGCGATACATTCCTCCGTAATATTTTTAAAATTATCACAATACTACATTAACTTAATGTATTCGAAAACTTAAAACTTAATCGAAAAAAATGAACTTCATTCAAATGACGGCATTGAAATATAAATTGCCTGGTTTAAACATCTCTAAAATGTGATGCATTTCTCGGTAATATTTTAAAAATTACCATAATACTACAATAATTTGTATTTGAAAACTTCATCGAAAACAACTGAAATTTACTCAAATGACGTTATCGAAATATAACACGTCTAGCTCTCTCTATAAAAGCAGCATTTCATTCATAACATTTTTCCATTCATCTCATTCACTACTATAATAATATATTTTATTTAAAAACTTAAAACCATGGAGGTACAAGTAATTAAACTCTATGCTTAGAACTTCATCGAAAAAATCGTACTTCTCTCTGTAAAATCAATGAATATTTCATTCATAGCATCTATATTGCAGACTCCATGAGTTAATAATTTTGCGTAAAAGAAATGCAGCAATCCTTATACAACTCATTCGACATATTTTGCTGTTTACATTTTACATAAGTGAAAATTAGGCTTCGTTGTAGAAATAATCAAATTTGGATGATCATTTAAACTCAAATATATTGTAATTGCGTTGTTTCAGTATGCAGATTCACAGAATTTAAGCAAAAATAAAGCAGTTCTAGGGCGGATACAACACTGAATATGAATTAAAAAGAGCTTTAAAAATCACAATTTTGACACAAGATGGATGCCATATTTTATTTTGAAGTAGGTCAGATGATCTTTTCATATAATGGTCACGTGATCACTTCATATAAAAGGTGTAATTATTATTTAAATTTTTATTTAAAAAACTACTGAATACATTTGCTGAAATTTTTTTTATATATTTTATGGGATAATTTGAATATTTCCTAAAACTTTTGAAGCAATTTGGGAATTTTATATCCGCTTAAAAATGTTTGAAAATTCTGCCACATAGGGTTCAATGTATTTCATTTCTTCAACCTGGGCTCAATCCAAAACTAATTGGGTGACACTATTCATTTATATTACCATAGGTCCCACAGTCCGTGTGAACAACATACTAAAATTTCATTTTGATAAAGTCATTTTTATGGCAGTTATCGTGCTAACGGATAGACAGACAGACAGACAGATTGAACAACGTCATAAACACTTTTCAACTTTGTTGTAAAGTGTTAAAAACGAATGCAATCCTAGGCTCAGTCCCAGATATCCCGATAATATTCAAAAAAATTTAATAAAATACCATAAAAGACAATGACATACCATATCACCGTTTTCCATAGGAAAGAATGCTATGTATATCTTAATTATTCGAATAATTATGAATATTCGAATACTAGTTCCAATTATGAGAGTGACTGTAAATGATAACTAGTTATAGTATTTTGTTTTTTCACTTAAAATGGGATTTGATACGATTCGTTCTTAAATTATTGTATATATTGTGTACAAACATCACAGTATACACACACATTATATATATATATATATATACACACACACACATATATATATATGTGTGTGTGTGTGTGTATAAAAATTTAAATTTTGTATTTCTTCAAATTTAACCCCCTGAAAATTTTTATCGATTTAATAAAATTCTGTACCTTCTTTTACGCAACTTTGTAATTTGTTATATATGTCTAAGATTAATATTTAAGGAATAAAAGCCGAGGTCAATGTTTTTGGGACATCCTGCATGTCCTTTATACTTTTTCAACCAAATCTTTTGACCTACCCGAAGATCGAAGGCTTCTGTTCGGTCGGCTGTGAAAGTGCCACCTAATTTAGAACAGAACACTGTGGGGACGACACCCTACCGTACCCGCCTTCTTCTACCACCAACCTCTCAGAAGGACTTTCGAATTTGTAAAGAATACCTAATGTGTACCGTAAAGTGTACCTACTGTACCGTAAAGTGTAACATAACTGCTTTTACGCCTTAACGGTGCCACCTAATTTAAACCGGAACACAATAGGGAAGTGGCAAAAATAGAAATCGTATCATCCTTCCCGCAACCAGTCACCTGTTGGATGGACCTTAGGCAGAACAGATTTAATACCCATTTCCGTGTAGGTATAAAAATAGTTTTGGGTAGCGTTGATCGAACCCACGTCTATATACTGTATTAAAATCTTGCCATTCAACTATTATATTACCTCCAAATAATCTCATCCAAATTTCCAAACAAAGAGTAAACAGTTCTTCGATATTTCATGTTCGTACCAAAATGTCGGCAATCATTTTAACACCTATTGAACCAATGTAAAACTGGATCGTTTAATCTCGGACCAAAGACTCTGCGTAAAGACTCTATTTAAGTGGAGTACGTAAGCAGCCTCGTTCTCAAGTTGCGCTTTGTTTGTTCCGCCACTTAGTGCTATTAGATACAGGTTAGAACGTGTGCTGTTGACTTAGCAGGAGAAAAGGGATAATCAATTGGAGTTTAAACGACTTGGAGGAATCAGAAGGTGGAGTTGCGTGAGATAACAAAGAAACACAATGTAGTATAATCTGCGGGTTATATGAAAGCAACAGAAAATTTGAAAAATCAATCATTCGCAAAGTATTTGCAGTAACATGATGCGATTTTCGTAGAAATAAATGAATTTTTCTTTTTCATAATGAAGAAATATTAAAACTAGGATAGTTACATTTCCGACCACCAGATGGCTCCCCAGTTGATTGTCCGGCTTGTGTAGTGATGTGGTGCAGTTCACAACGAAGAAATTATTATAAATGTTCAATGTGGTGAACATTATTCATGAGCACAACCGTCAGACAAAATAAGACGCTATGCACAGCATTAAAGAATATTTCAGTTGGTATTGCTAAAGCATGCAGTTCCTTTACTGCCGTATTCACCAATAGCAGGATCGTTAATAACAGCCCGATCTATCACACAACGCTATTAAGCTTCAGCAGCCACTTATACGGTATAATGGGGTCCGTCAGAGATTTGGTTTAAATACCGCCGTTAAGCTGGTTTCCGAATTCTACAGTGCTATCTGATGGTCATTAATATATTACTATAACTATTATGAATATATATTATATAACTATTCTGTTATTAAAATTTCTTCATTGTGAACAAAATACCCCACTCCTTTCCCTGCATTTCTGTGAAAACCGCATCATGTTACTGTAAATAGTACCTTACGAGTTATTGAATTCTCGAATGTTCTGTTACTTTTAGATCATCTATTATATAATAATTGTCTAAAATGTTTGTGTCCTAGAATCCTCCTGGTGACCTAAACGGCTGAATATTTGCCTACCGACCATAGGACAAAATCCAACGATGCCGGATTTTCAATTTATTCTCATCGGGGAAAGGGAAGATGAAAGTTTTTTGAAAAATTTCCAGAATTCCCCTCGGTGACCGAGAAGGCAGAATATTTGCATACTTATAGCATCGAAGACGAGACAAAACCTAACGGAACCGAATTTTTGATTTACCATTTAAGAATGAAAAAAGTTAGGGGAGTGGGTAGATATGTTTTTCAAGACTCTCCAGGAGACTTAAAAGGATGAATTTTTACGCACTTATAGTATCGTGGAGTCCAACCCAGCTGGATTTCAGATTTCAAACCCGGTAACGGGAAAGAGGTGGGGTGGGTCGAAAAGAGTTTAATACCCTTCTGAAGCCCTTCAGCGATCTGGAATGCATCAATACGGAAATCTCAATTGAAATCATCTATTCTAAGTGCATTATAAGTAAATTACCAGTCTTTGATAGCCCTGGAAAAGGAACGAAAGGTAACAATGGTTTTCTAAAATTACGGCACAAGATTGTAAAATCTAGGAGCTAAATAAAGATAAAATTTCTAAAACTTAGTGGAATTGGTTTGAGGAGGTCCGACTGGTTTCCAAAAGTTTAGCACGGACTGTAAAATCAACAAAAATGGAAAAGTAAAGCTTTGATTAACTCAAAATTGTACATGAAGGTAGCAAATGTGTTTATGCGTTAAAGAAAACAAGAAATATGTAAAAAGATGAAAAAATATTTACCTTTCTTAAATTATGATGATATCACATTTGGGTCATTAACAAAATGATGTTTAAAGGCAAACAAAACATACATTAATATGGTGTGTGACTACCTCCGACCTTCACACAAACTTTACAATGATTTTCCATGCTTTCAATGAGTTGATTGACCATCGCAGATGCGAACAATGGCCATTCCTTCAATAGGGCAGTTTCCAACTGTATGAGACTGGCTAGAGAAGGTAAAGGTGCAGAGACAGCAGGTTCGGGGGCATCCCAATGGTTTCCAATGGGATTAATGTCGGGAGAATACGCCGGCCATTGTATACGAGAAATTCCCTCACTTGCCAGGTATTCGTCAACGATGTTAGTTCAATGAGGACGATCATTAAGATCCATAAGGAGGGATCAAGACCAACTGCTGCAGCGTAGAATCTCGCAATGGGGTCTAGGAGTTTATCCCGATACCGTGCAGCCGTCACAGAACCGTCTTTAAATATGTGCTGTTCTGTGCGACATCCCATTGAAATTCCAGCCCACACTATGACTCTGCCACCTCTGTATGTGTGATGTTCGATGATGTTCTTGGTCTGATTGTGTGTGTCTCCAGACACTTGCGTTTGTGCCTCCAGACACTTGCGTGTGTTCCCAAACGATTGCGTGTGCCCCAGAGATTCTCTCCAGACCCTTACATGCTTATCAATTGATTCCAGGGCAAATTTGGACTCGTAAGTGAACAGGACGTTGCATCAATCTGAGACAGTCCAATTGACATGTTGACGACACCACTTTAATCTTGTCCCTCTGGCTTGGACGGTTAGGAGAACACAAAAACATGGTACTCGAGCGCACAGTCCCTTCATGTGGAGCCTTATGTGCACAGTACTGGCAGATATTGTCTTACCAAGTGCCACTGCAACCATGGATGTAACAGTTGTGGAGGTCGCTAGTCGATTCTGCTTGGGGCTACTATAGCAATATACCGATCATCAGAGGGGGTGGTAACCCCTGGACGACCGGGGACAGGCCTCCGGACAAGTGTTTAACTTTTTTGGAATTGCTTCCATAATCGAGAAATTACCGAATGATAAAAGCCAATGAAAATAACGACATCTTTGATTGACTGTTCTGCTTCAATGCATCCGAGAGCACGTCAGCACTCACTATCTGTCATTCCTCTTCTGTAAGCCGTTGAAACACGAATATCGTCAAAAATAATCCTTCAAAAGCTAAAAACACCTCGTATCAGCATTTAAATGCACTTCCTCAACCCTTCAGAATACTGGCGTCTTCAACGACTACCGAATTAGCATATATCCGGACAGTCAATCGTGATTGGTTGTAACATACGATATTTGCATGCTGCCATCTACATCCGCAGCGAGTTTCAGCCACTCAAATTCAAATACGCTTTCGAAAAATGAAAATTTGCATTGAGTGCTTAACTTTTGGAAGTGAGTGTATGTTAATAAAGACAGTGTTTTAATTAGAACTGCTTATACATTGTTTTCAATTCGCTTTTCAATTATTTGAAGCTGTATGTCTTGTATTGTAAATTGATTTGTGAGTTATATATGTATACATGTACTAAGTATATATATATATATATATATTTCTGTACACGCAAGTCCAATTTTACGGTTTAATGGGAATTTGAAAGTACAAAATCTTTCTATGAAAGATATGTTCAAAAAACTGTTTACCCTTTTATCTCTCTTAGCGCCACTTTCTCAATCGATTCTTTCGAGTCCATTAAGCTCTATCGATTAATCATTTACACCTTCCGAATCAACAGTACACGCTTTTACCTATTTCTCTCTGCTAAATCACAGAACAAACAGAAGGAAGCAGGGTGAAAAACGGAATGCGGACAGAACAGGACTTTTCCCAGCAAACTCAAAATTATTTTTATCATTTTGTAATTTACATTCATCAAAAGGATATACACCTGTTAATGCTCACAGAACTAGCATATGGGAGATTTTCCTCAGAATTTAGATTGGTGCTTATTACATGCCAGATACTGCAATGGTTGCAAAGAAACTTGCTATGCGTCACAATTTTTCACACCTCTATGATGGTAAAAAAATCTGATGTGGGCAGCACATAACTTTCCGTATATAATGCAATGAATTTACTACTTTTACAGTAAAAAAATAATGTATAAGATCCACGGTGATGTATTTTTAACATTGAATTGTACATTTAGAGATTTCTGGATAACAACAAGTAATACCATTTCAAAGTACCCAATTAACTTATACGTCACACAACTCTAAATTGACAATTATCAATATTGACAGTATCCTCAATAAGCGATATAATCCATATATTGAAATATTTTAATGATTAATTCATCAATTAGTTGTCATTTTCATTAATTTAGCGTTATTTTTGCACTGTTAACGACAGTTTTGTCAATCTGGGGCGGAATATAGCCAAGTTCGCGATACTTTTGTAGATTATTGACCCAGTTTGCCAAATACATCGCCAAGTGTTACAAACAAACTGAGACCAAAATCTCGCCAAAAGTTTTAGACCAAAATCTCGCCAAACGTTTTAGACCAAAATCTCGCCAAAAAGTTTTAGACCAAAAAATAAGTTATTCTTATCGAAGGTAAATGGCTATTGTCGTCCAAATACAAAAGTATTAACCAAAGTATATTTCTCATGAATGAAACGAGCTACATCCACGGGAATAATGTCACCAAATTCATCGCATGATATTACATATTAAAACTGAACATATTTCACGGTAGTTAATATATTTTTATTATATATAATTTTTTTATATTTTTTATATGTGCAATATCTCGACAACAGTTCATGCTAGCGTTCTAAAATTTATATCAATCGTTTTCTATGGAAAAATAATTACATAAGAAATGGAGATTTATGTAACTTTATTAAAGGTTGTGATATTTTGATGATTTTTCAAAACTTCACTCGAAAATTTAGGGGGTACTGAACATTTGACTGCATATAAAAACAATAGGATTCCATTATTCACGGATTACAATTTGTGTACCACATTTCGTTAGAACCGCTTCATTCGCTCGTAACATACCGTCTCCACTGTCTGACTGACACACACACACACACAGACATCATCTCAAAAATGCCTGATTCGTGTTCAGCGATGCTTGAAACGTGCTCTCCCGTCGAAAACTCTAATTCAGATTTTCATACCCGTCACAATACTTTCCTTATGCACTATATTATGTATATAAGGAAAGTAATAACAGTTCAGAAACTGCTGAAATAATCTCTCAATAAATAAAATGTTCGCAAATGCAGCATAAATGCAAAAATAAACTGGCTTACTAGTTATACTCTTGTAGTTATGCTGTATTTACGATTTTTTTTTATTTATTATACTCTATGGCAGTAAATCCCAATCATTTCTATTTCTATAGAAATATTTCACAGCACCTCTAATTAGCTGAGATATATTAGATTCAATACACAGCACACACACACACACACACAGATATATATATATATATATATATATATATATATATCTGTGTGAAAGAATGTACATTGTAATAGTATATATATATATACAGAGAGAGAGAGAGAGAGAGAAAGAATATCCAAACAGATACAAAAAGTCAAAAAAGCAAGAAAAGAAGTTCGAAAATGAAAATTATCACAAACTGGTTGGGGAGGAGTTATAACCCCCACTCTACGGTTAAGCAATGCTTTGAGCCATGGCAATACGTTTCAAAAGATGGTCTATATACAAACAATTTCCAGAAAAATGGACACAAGAGAGGATTACATATATATATATATATGTGTGTGTGTGTGTGTGTGTGTGTGTGTGTGTGTGTGTGTGTGAGTTTCTATTGAAAGGTATAAATACTTACATCATATAATGTTTACATTTTATTTGAACATTGTACACGAACTAAGTTTCAATTCAATTCTACCGCAGCTTTTAAGATCTTAATATTTCCACATATATTTCGTGCCAACTTTTGACGGTTTCGGAAGATTGCTCCATTTTTCCTTTTTCTCAATAACAAAGTGTGCGAATTCTTCGGTTTTAACAGCTGTGAAGACGAATAGCGTGGTTAATTTCGCCTTGAAATTCTATCGTCTTTCCCAGGATTCCATTTTGACGTAAAATTTAAAGACATAGTCTTGTACGGGTAAAACTAATGAACGGATGGATATGGGGATATTTATCTTCGGAAGTTTCAATCAAGAAAGAATGTACATTTAAAAGGAACGTGTGATATTTTGCTGATGTATCACAATACAGTACAGTGTGTCGGAAACCCAGACAGTACGACTCGTCCAAGGACATGAGCAGCTGTTTGGACGGCCGGACAGTACAGTGTGTGTAATATCAGAGACAATGAATTGCCATAAAAATGCATCTTTAATGTAAAAGGTTATACTAGACGTTTTTAATATATTCTCTATCAAAGACTACAAGATCTGGAAACGGTATTTATAAACACCATCTTGACGTACAAGAAAATTTTTACATTTTAAAGTATCATAGCCCTTTCAGACATCATAATGTCCTTCCTCAGTGGCACTGTGATGTCTGTAAACGTTATGACCAAGAAATATACCAAGAAATGGACTGTGGCTCCTCGCTGTTCAAAAGGACTTTTTTATTTATATGATTTAGAACATTATTAGAATTTGGAACATTATTAGAATTTAGAACATTATTTGAATTTAGAACATTGTTAGAACACATAATTTGAATCACGAGAAGTGCAGGTGATATATCTTAGTTCTATATAATTGTTAGATTACTTAATTAGAATATTTAAAAAACAGCTTAAATATTTAAATGCTTGAATACAGATTTTCAGAACGCTTACAATATAATTTTCATCCGAACTAACAATACACATTACACGAGAAATAGAAAGAACAGCAGAATGCATCCTCTTATCTATACAATAGTCTCAAAACTGTTCAACTTTTGAAGGCTTTCCATTCATATCCGCACTCGCATATAATTTATTTACAAATGAAATATAACGCCTAACTCCATGTTGCTAGTTAATCGCTGAAGTAATTTTCTCGAGAATCGTGCTTTTCGAGCCGCTTTCAGCGAACTTATTTATATTTAATACGATACGTTGGAAAAGTTCTTACGCCCTGTTGACCTTTACTGAGTCGTAAAAGTTTAAAATCCCGTGGAACGTACAGCAAATAAGAACTGGATGTAAGTGAAAGGTAATAATAAGATTTCTAATCAAGATCGTGTTGGTATGCAGTTCAAACGTATAAGTTGCTACAAAAATATCTCAGGTGTGAATATCTACTGGGATTTTTCATGCATTTATATGTTATTACCGGAAGGTCCAGGTCGCATGACTGTAGTGACAAATCTGGAGACCATGGTGGCAGGTTTGGCAAATTGACGCCAAATTGGCGACTTTGAAAATTTTAGGAGAAATTTTATGAATTCTACACAGGAGAAGGAGGAGAAAATATGAATTGTGATATTTTCAGTGTATTGAATGAAATGTACTGTTTGTGAGGTTTGTAATTGACATTTTATTCATTGTTTTACAGTTGTTACAGTTTGATTTGTGACTTTGATAGAAAGCTAGAAGATTATTAACAATAGTTTGTTTCTGCTTATGCTTCACGTTTCTGGTTATGTTAATTAGAAAGAAGCTTAAGTTATTACCTGCGAATTCAAAGGGTGTGTTTTAAGAATAGGGGAACAGAAGTGTTCCTCTTTTTAGGTTTTCAGCATGTTATATGAAATGAGGGATGCAGAGAGACAACAGAGGAATCCCAAACCTGAAATTGCTTAGGACAACGTTCCCCAAACATTTCCCCGTGGCCCGGTAATTTTTATGCTTCTCCTTCGTGACCGACTAACATTTGTATCGCCTATACTAACCTATAGGTAAAATAAAACACGTTTTCATGTTCATACATGTTATAATAAAGAAGCATTTACTCTTACAAAAATGTAAAGGAATTAAAGTAAAACCAAATAATTTATTATTGAGAAGTGTGATGCTGTTTCTTTTTAATTAGGAACGTCAGCTTCGGAGAAAAAAATGATAATTTTTTTCTTAGATCCGGTTCGAATTTCAATCGGCTTCTTATATTTATTTATTAGGAAAACCAGTGTTGAAAAGCCTGCTTCACACTTATAGGCCGTAACAAAGAGCTTCATAAATTTGAAGATCTGGTTCGAGTGACCTTGACAACAAATTCGGTGGCATTGGCGATGAATTTGACGAAATATCATCAACATTCAACTTGGAGACTTTTGACGAGTTAAAAAAAATCTTTCGAATTTTCTGGATTGGCTACGAACTTTACGAGTTACGTCCCTTTTCCAAACCTTTTTACAGAAAGTATATCAGTTAGTAATTGTTCAGTTGAGTGTTTGCTTGATACGGGTAAAAGTGACTTGTGAAAACGTCAATATCTGAGTAAATCGTGAATGAAATATATCAGGGCTGAAATTGACCATTGCGAAATATGTTCACTTTTCATATGTAATATTATGCGATACATTTGTTATAATCATCATTTGTTATATCATTGATTTTTCGTAAATGTAGTTCGTTCTATTCACGAGTGAAGATACTTTGTATAAGAGTTTTATATTTTTACGCCTAGCAATTCGCCAACAGTTATTCATATTTTTTAAGAAATGCGCTTCCCCTATTTGTCTCAAACGCCAGGCGATAAATTAAACGACCTTGACGACTCAATGTAGCGCAAAATCATTAACTTGGCAAAATCTCGCGCCATATTAAAGAAAATATCGTTCAAATTGCAAAACCGACGCTAATTTAATGATATTGACGCCATATTTATGCATTACTTATTAAAAAAATCTGATGTGGACAACACATGACTTTCCTTATATAATGCTATGAATTTACTACTTTTACAGTAAAAAAAAATAGTTTTTTCTTATAGTAGATACTTATATTCTTTCCACAATATTGAATTCTCGACAATTAGTCGTCATTTTCATAGATTTAGCGTCATTTTTATCCAGATGGCGAGATTTTCGTTAATTTGACCACATTTCAAAAAGTCGCCAAGTTGGCGACCTTCCGCTAAATTCCTCGCCAAAATCTCGCTAAGCGTTATGAACGGAGAAATAAATTATTATTATAGCAGATAAATGACTGTTGGCGTTCAAATACAAAAGTATTACTCAAAGTATCGTTTCTCATGAATGGAACGAGCTAGATCCGCGAAAATGATGTCACCAAATTTTATCGCATGATATATTGCATATGGAAAGCGAACATGTTTCTCAACAGTTAATATTTTTTTTAATTTATGGGATTTTTTGATAAATTTATTTGAAAAATGTGCAATATCTCGAGAACGGTTTATGCTAGCTTTCTAAAGTTTATGTCAATCGTTTTCTAAGGAAAAATTACGTAAGAAATGTCTATTTGAGTAATTTTATCAAAGGTTTTGATTTTTTGATGATATTTTCAAAAATTCACTCGAAAATTTAGGGAGTTCTGGATATTCGATTACGTTTAAAATCAATAGGCTTCCAGTATTCACTGCTCGTGATTTTTGTACCAAATTTCATTCGAATCGCTCCATTCGTTCGTGAGATATCGTCTCCACACACACACACACGCACACACACACACACACACACACACACACACACACATCACCTCAAAAATGTTTGATTCGTGATCAGGGATGCTTGAAACGTGCTCTTCCGTCGAAAATTCAAATTCTAATTTTCGACCCTGTCACAATACTTTCCTTATACATTATGTATATAAGGAAAGTAATATTTTAATATATTAACTACATTGAATGTTGCGGATATTACCAATATTGATAATTATCAGTTTTGAGATGCATGAAATATACGCTTACTTCGAAATATTGTTACATGCTGTCATCCGAAAAAGCGGCAAATGTACAATTCAACATAATTCAGTCAAATGTACAAATATACATCATTTTCTCACTGTGAAAGAAGTGAATTTATTGCACTATGCAGATAAAGTCATGTACTGCGACACATAAGACTATCTTTAACTCTGTTGCTTTTTCCCTAGCAGCCTTCAAATTAAAAATATGTAAAATATTTAATTGTCAACTAGAAGAGCAGCTAAGATACATAATGTGGCAAAATTGACATAAAATCCCCATACATATTCATCAAATCGATGAAGATGACACATGCTCTCTGTCCCTTGCAACAAAGTTTTAAAATGTCATAGATATAATAGGCACCAAACTGGCAAAACGCGCTTTCTAATTTATCTATCTGATATTTTAAACCTTTCAAGACTTCCTACTTAAGAACTAGAGTAGGAAATTTTTGGCACGGATCCCAGAATCCAGCAAATGGATTTGGTACTTTGAAATTTTCGAAAGTAGTTATGGTTAGCTAAGTGTTCTGCGAAAATATATTCTATTTCAAGAATTATGTGAGAGATGATTATTTAAAGTTGGTGTAACGTATTCTGGAACATAATAATTAAATAAACGCGCTAAGTAACTAATTCCTTTATTGCTCAGTTTAAGCGTTGGTGTGAATCTGTTTAATATTTTGAATATTGCTACGGCGTATCCTCTGCAATTCAAGAATGAGTGCAAATTTTTAGATAACTAATACGTTTATTGCACAACGTAAACAGAAACACTGCACAGTAAAATACCAGTCAAATGCTCCACTAATTTCAGTAAAAACAGCAGATACTAGTGTCAAAACATCGAAGTATCGAATTTCACAAAACAGCAGCTACTATTCTCAAAACATTACCGAATATTACAATTCAATGTAGTTCGCATTACGTCAACTGCTCTCTAACTGAGTGCTGGCTCCTTTTATAGACTATCTATAGAAACTTCTACAAATTCATCATATCTGGTAAAATAATTCTTATTTCGAGATGCTTCTCGAACCTTTGCAAAATCGCCAAATTGACGATAAATCGTTAAATCTGGAAACCCCTCCAAACTTCAGCATATGGCAACCCTATATTAACCTTATAGAAAAAGATGCTTGTACGGGTATTTTCTCCGTTTAGTTGTCAAAAGATACTCTAGTTAAAGTATATATATATGTGTGTGTTCGCAACAGTTTTGATATCCCAAACTTATGATTAAGCTCCAATTGCAAGTAACAGCATCTATAGGCCGGTTTGGAGCGTGAAATTATAAATATCTGCAACGACAGAAAGTAAACTTGATATGTGCCAGAATTTAAAAACTAGTGTGGAAACTAGCAAATCTACTCCTACTACGTCGCCGGCGCACAGTGGTGCCAAATGAGGAATTTGAGGATAAAACCTCACAACTTATGCATTTCTTAATAGTTTTGCATACTTTTTGCGCATGTAGATAAGTTAAAACTAAGATTTTATATGTATGGTAATATTAAAACCAGTGGTGGTCCCACATTTTTTTTCGGGGGGGATATTTGTTTTTTCGGGGAGAGATATGAAGGTATACGCATACCCTTCACCTTTTTACTTTTCTTATATACATAATGTATAAGGAAAGTATTGTGACGGGGTCGAAAATTCGAATTCGAGTTTTCGACGGGAGAGCACGTTTCAAGCATCCCTGATCACGAATCAAACATTTTTGAAGTGATGTCTGTCTGTGTGTGTGTGTGTGAGTGTGTGTAAATGAGTCTGTAGAGACGATAACTGACGAACGAATGAACCGATTTGAACGAAATCTGGTACAAAAATCACAATCCGTAAACACTGGAAGCCTATTGTCGATTGCATACGCAATTATTCGATTGCATCCGCAATCGAATGTTCAGAATGTTTGAAAAAATCTTCAAAAAAGCAAAACCACTAATAAAGTTGCGCAAATAGATATTTCTTATGTAATTTTTATTAGAAAACGATTGACATAAATTTTAAAGCGCTAACATGAACCGTTCTCGAGATATTGCACATTTTTCAAAAAAATTATCAAATAGTCATATAAAATAAAAAAAAATATTTCCGATTGAGAAACATGTTCACTTTTCATATGTAATACCATGCGATAAATTTGGTGGCATCATTTTCGAGGAACTAGCTCGTTCCATTCATGAAAAAAGATAATTTGAATAATACTTTTGTACATATTTGATTTCCAAATGTCATTTATCTGCTGTAAGAATAACTTATTACTCCGTCCATAACGCTTGGCGATATTTTGGCGACGAATTTGGCGGAATGTCGCCAACTTGGCGACATTTTTAATTGTTGCCAAATTAACAAAAATCTCGTCAAATGGATAAAAATGACGCCAAATCAATGAAAATGACGACTAATTGAAGGAAATTCAATATCTTGGAAAGAATATAAGTATCTACTATAAGAATAACATTTTTTTAATTGTAAAAGTAGTAAATCCATTGCATTATATAAGGAAAGTCATGTGTTGCCCACATCGGATTTTTTTTATTTTTAATTTTGAAGATAAAATTATAAAACTTTTTTTATAAATGTACTAACACCCCACGACATACTTTCTGGTTGCATTTTGTTTGGGCTTACTGTCATTCTTTAATTAGCACATTAATCAGCGGTTAGTTAAAAAAATAAAATAAATAAATAGAAGATGTACGGAAACATGCCCGTATTTTGGCACAATTGTTGAAACAATACATCATAGAAAATACAAATTTTAATGTACAACAATTATATATATTTATATATATATAAAATATAAATATATAGAAATTGATAAATCGGAAATAAAAATGTTATAGTAACTTTTGCGCAAGGCAGCATGAGGGTACCAAACACTATATATATAGAAAAAGTGAAAGATAAAAAGTGAAAAAAACATGGAAAAATGGAAGGAAGGCTAGGCAAAAAGCTTACATCATGGCGGTAAGGGGTTGTGACCTTACTCCCCAGTTCAACGAATCAGAATAAAAAGAACTATCAAAGAAGAGCATTTACGCATCAATTTTGATCAAGAATTTTTAAAACAAGCATTTTTTAATAAATATCCAATTTCCTTTATGCTTAAAAATATTGATAATTTATACAGAACCAATTTGGCATATAGTGTAAGATTTAAGTCTTTTTTGAGTTCAATTAGAGACAAAATCATCGAACCCTCCATATGACAGGACCGCACTGTGATTACAGGACCGCGGCTGGAACTACATTTCATTTGAGTCGGCAATTCAGTTGGCTTTATTTGTGGTGATATGGCTCTCGTACACATCTCTATCCAGGTCTCGTGATGTTTTCAATGTCACTCTGGAGGTTGGCTTGGGCCATAGCTGGCGACCAGGAGTGAAAGGCCGCGGCGTTTCTGACGAGCTCGTTGAACTGGGGAGTAAGGTCACAACCCCTTACCGCCATAATGTAAGCTTTTTGCCTAGCCTTCCTTCCTTTTTTCCATGTTTTTTTCACTTTTTATCTTTCACTTTTTCTTTATATATATATATCGATAATAAAGTGCTATTAAATTATTAAGCTTTGTTTTTACTTTTTGAATCTGCTTAATTTGGTTCAAGAAATGATGCATGAATTCAATACGTCTTGTTATGGGATAAGATTAAAAGTTGCAAAATATGTCTTTGATGTTTTAAAAGTAGTAATAAAATATTTATCGTGAAAATAAATGTCGCTGGATCAATTGGAAATACGAACGATACGTATGCAGGGCTGAGCAGGACCTTCAGAAAAAGTATGAAATATGCCGAAACAGCGAAGGTTGCAAAAAGTTGCAGCTGATTTTCACAGAACAGTTGCATAATAGTATCTGCTTTCGAAATAACTCATCCAGAGCGTGTAGGAACGTGTAGCTTTTTTTATAGGCTTAAAGAAATGGAGGAAAACAAAAAATTTTATATATCTATATTTCAAGCTTTATAGTATGATTTTGGCTATGTTTTTACGAAATGTATTTATGTCAGAAATAAGCTGAGGTTACATATATTGAAAATACGTGAGACATATAATTATAAATATCCACAAAAATTTTGGAAAAAATATTGAAATTTTAGTTAGAAAAAACAAGATTTCAATTTGATTTGTGGAAGTCTTGTTTGAGATCAGTTTTTCCTTCTAGTTATACTGAATAAAATACATTTATTTACATGGCAAGATACTTCGGTTCATTGCCTATCAAAAAATCTGATGTGAGCAACACATGACTTTCCTTATATAATGCAATGAATTTACTATTTTTACAGTTAAAAAAAAATATTATTCTTAGATACTTATATTCTTTCCAAAATATTGAATTTTCGTCAATTAGTCGTCATTATCATTGATTTATCGCCATTTTTATCAATTTGACAAGATTTTTTTTAATTTGGCAACAATCAAAAATGTCGCCAAGTTGGCGACATTCCGCCAATTCGTCGCCAAAATCTCGCCATGCGTTATGGACGGAGAAATAAGTTATCCTTACAGCAGATAAATAATGACTATTGGCGTACAAATACAAAAGTATTACTCAAAGAATCTTTTTTCATGAATGGAACGAGCTAGATCCACGAGAATGATGTCACCCAATTTACCGCATGGTATTACATATGAAAAGTGAACATGTTTATCAATAGGAAATATATTTTTTTTATTTTATATAACTTTTTGATATTTTTTTTTAAAAATGTGCAATATCTCGAGAACGGTTCATGTTAGCGTTCTAAAATTTATGTCAATCGTTTTCTAATGAAAAATTACATAAGAAATGTCTGTTTGCGTAACTTTATTAGGGGTTTTGATTTTTTGACGATTTTTTCAAAATTTCACTCGAAAATTTAGGCGGGTTCTGAACATTCGATTGCGTATAAAAACAATAGGCTTCCAGAGTTTATGGATTGTGATTTTTGTACCTAATTTCGTTCGAATCGGTCCATTCGTTCGTCAGTTATCGTCTCCACAGTCTCACTGACACACACACGCATACTTTCACACACACACACACACAGACATCACTTCAAAAATGTTTGATTCGTGATCAGGGATGCTTGAAACGTGCTCTCCCGTTGAAAACTCGAATTCGAATTTTCGACCCCGTCACAATACTTTCCTTATACATTATGTATATAAGGAAAGTAAAAATAGTAGTTGGTATCGAAAAATATTATTTTCGGGTTTCGGGGTTTTTTCCGCCGCGGCACCAGTGTGCGGCGACAAATTCTTCAAAATTGAACTCATGTTACACAAAGCTAGGAGATATCCTTTTAACATTTTAAAGCTAAGAATTATCTTAATAAGCTTTAGATAGTGGGGTGCCACAGTTCAGTGATTAGCTCACGGGGATTGCATTTGGATGACCCGAGTTCAAATCCCGCCACTACTCAAATTGCACGCTGAGTACGATCACGTTAAACATGTGGGTCCGTAAGTCCTTCCGAGAGGTTGGTGGTAGGGGAAGGAGGGTACGGTCCCTGTGGATACCTTCCCCCACTAAGTTCCGGTCTAAATTGGGTGGCACTTCCCTGCCATCCAAACAGATTCCTTACAAAGTCGGACGGTTTGGGTTGAATAAGAAAACGCTTTCAGTGAAATTTACACTTAAAGCTGATATAAACCATTAAAAAGGGAGATACAATTTTATTTTTAGTTCTCTCATCAATTTATTTTTTATTTTTTGAAGAAGTTATTATTAACGACTTGTGATCGGATAATAAGTTACTTCGCAGATTTTTTTTTTTTTTTAGATTTCTGTTTGACAAAGTTTTTTAACTTAAGTTTCATTACATATGTTGACATTTCTTTATAAAACTTTTGGTTAAATTCACAATATGCCTTATCAATCAATCCATTGTTCGTTTTTCGCTATTTTAACCATATAATTATACTGGAGTTTAGCTTTAAAGACTATACTTTTTAGTTTGAGGTAACAAAGGCTTTACTTGGATTGTACGTGCCTCTTGTACTTATTAAGGGCAAATTGCCTCTTGTACTTATTAAACGCCGATTCGGTGGTCGAGCGGTCAGGGGCACGTTTTTCCGTCTGATCGCTGTATTGCCGGATTGTGGGTTCGAATCCCGCCAGCGGGCATGGATGTTGTGTTGTCGAAGCAAAGTCAGACTTCCGCCCTTGAGGAGCGTCAATAAAAATGAAGCTGCAAATCTCTCTCCCTTTCGCCATGGGACCAGGAGTCTAGTGGACGTGATGCATAAGCACCCCTTTACAACGGTAACAACAACAAGGTCAAATTACGCTTGCGCAGAAAGTTATTAATATTTTGTTCTAAGCCGGCGCATTGTTAAACCATTGTTTGGCTTTTGATAATCCACTGTATGTTGCGGTGTAAATTTAATCAGAGATTTGAATCCTAACCCCCTGGCATTCGTGCTGGTATATAAATCTTGACACTGGAATCCAAAGCACCTATTTTATATAAATCTTGTGTATAAATATTTTATGTAAATCTTTATATAAATCGCACCTATTTTATATAAATTTCTATAAAAGCACTACATTATATAAATCTTGACCCTAGAATCAAATGCACCAAAAAATTGGCATTAATAAATGTTTTGGAATTTATGAATTCATGAAAATGGCTGGGGTTGGTTACGCCCTCAGGGAAAATGTGTTCTAAAGATTTATTTATGAGATGGTTATTTAGAGTGAGCGCACCACTTATGTACTATTAAATATTCACTTAACGAAGAGATGAGATGAGATTATTCCACTATATGATTGCGCTTTGCGTTAATTTGACGACATTTACCAGATTTGAACATTTAATTATTTAAATCGCTGTTTGTGGATATAGTTGAAGTTAGTAACCGTTGAAAAGTAATTTTGGTGTTACAAACTCCGCTGAATTTTAATATAAAATGTATAGGTCTTAATAACAATTTTACTTTCTTGTGGTAGAAATAGTGCTTATAACTGAATTTTAATATGAAATATATATGTCTTAATGACAATAGTACTTTCTCATTGTAGAAATGGTATTCTCCGTTGAATTTATTATGATATTTATGGAGTTTTAATGACGATTTCATGTTGTAGTTGTAGAAGTGCTGCTCTTCCGAAAATTCTCGAATTCAAGATTTATACAAAAGGTCATGTATGTAGATTCCACAACTGTATTTATAACACTTGCTGAAAGAAGACAGCCTATGTGTGCGTCTGTGGAATGTGGTCACCATATCTCAAGATGAAATGCATGTAATGTTATAATATTTTATTTGTGAATACATTATATAAAACTTCAGAACTTGATGTAATTTCTTTGTTATTTGCATTGTTAAAAACATATTATTTGGAATTTAAGATTTTTGTAGATATCCTACGGAAAAAAACAATGATAATTTCCGAAACAATAACAGTCTTCACTACTAAAAGTTATTGAATCTTTAAGTGTGAACACAGGTCTGTCAAATGCTTAAAATTAATCTTCATTATGTTGGTCTGTCGTCAACTTGAAGTTTCTCACTGGCGCTAAACTAGAGAAAAGTAGTGATTATAACTTGTGCCGCTTTTCTTGATATATCTTTTTTTAACAGCAGGTTAAATTAACTTTTACTTGAACTAATGTAGCCTAAGAAATGTAGGGTAAACATGATATTATCACAAGTTTTGTTTTCTTAGGAAATACATCGGCAGAATCCCTAGATGCCCTAAAGGACTTTTATGTGTGTAGGGTGGGAGTCCAGTGTGTTAGATAAAGTGTGTAAGGTGTGAAGGTGTGGGGAGGGGGTCCTTCGTAATATCGAAAACAACTAAAGCGATTTTAACAAATTTGGTTGGCAATTTTCATATATTATATAGATGTGAACGCAGAAACAATACAAAACATATATATAGTTTAGCAATGGGATGGGATTTGGTCAAAATCGTTGACTCTCAAAAATCTCGGAAACCGCTGAGGGAATTTAGATCTAATTTGAGTGGTATACGTATATTGCCTAAGCTGTGACCATAAAAAGAAAAAATGAAAAATAGATATAGTTTAATTATACGCAAAACAAGGTTTTATCAACAACACTGGCACTTCTTAATCTCAGCTTTGAAGCAATTAGGACAAAACTTGAATGGTATACTGCGTAGAATGTGTAGATATGAGGCAGAAAATATTTTTTTAAAAACGTATATATTTTGATTCAGTGTTCGAAAGTCCACTTGTTATCGAGTGAAAAATATTTGGGATTATCCCAATCCTCTAGTTTTTTTCTTTTTTTTTAATGACGTATTTTTAATGAAGTGTTTTAATGAAGAACAACATATGAACGGCAAATTCGGAGGAAGATATTCCGAAACTCAAATACTCCAATGAAATTAATTAGATCATATACTCTATTCCAATTAGAATGGTTTTCTAATTCGCATTCTGATGATGCAGATTGTGATTGAAACGGACATAAAAATATTGAAATATGAATGTATAAGAAAGTGGAGTTGAGACTTTGCAGATCAGGGGATCTATGGAGATTATCTCTAAGGACTTATGGAGATGAGGTTCACAATTGAATATTGGAAGTGCTAGATGTGATAGATAAAAAGTGATGTGCTTATCCTATATATGTGTTACAATTCTCCGTCCCTGTGTGTGTGTGCACACCCACACCCACGCATATATATATATATATATATATATATATATATATAGATATAATTTATATATATATATATATATATAATATATATATATATGTATATATACATATATATATAATATATATATATATATATATATTATATATATATATTATATATATATATATATATATATATATATAAATATATATATTATATATATATATATATATATATATATATATATATATATATATATATATATATATATATATATATATATATATATATATATATATATATATATATATACTAACTGCTCCGCTTCCAGCTTGTTACGTTCACATATCCCCGTCACTCGCTTCGAGAGTCGGGAGGATTCGCCACATACTAGCTGACGCTCGTCGAGCTCCCTTCGTGAACACATTCGTGTTGCTTGCTACAGCTGGGGACCATCCCTTGTTAACTGACATTTATCAGTCCTGGAGCTTGGATCGCAAGCTCTTTTAATCCGGTTGGTGTACACGCACACGATCGCCAACGTTTTCTTTGTTCACTGGCGCTTGCAAACCCCCGAAACTCCGTCCTTCATTTGCTACCGCTCATTAATTGGAGCTCGTCGATCAGAGCCCGTTGGGGCTTCGCCCTTTATTAGCTGACTATCAAACTCCTTTAACTGGTTTCATGAACAATGACACCAAGCTCAGCCCCTAGCTGGCTACGCTCGTCATCCCCAAAACTCGCTTCTTAAGTTAGGATACATCGTCTCCTACTTCCTGTCGCTCGACGAGCCTGCATCGCTAACACTTTCGTGCCGCCTGCTATTAAGAACAATTGCTTAACAAACGGCAACATTTCATAACTGTATCTTTTATCATTTGTTTGTAATACAGTAGCAAAATATCGTGTTACGTTTTCTGTATAGACAACAAAAAAAATAAAATTGCCGTGCAATATAACAATTAAATCGTAATGTTTATGACAACAATAGTTGCATTTTGGCATATATTCATCGATCCAATTTCATATTTTTAACACTTTACAACAAAGTTGAAAAGTGTTTATGACTTTGTTCATTCTGTCTGTCTGTCTGTCTGTCTGTCTGTCTGTCTGTCTGTCTGTCTGTCTGTCTGTCCGTTAGCACGATAACTGCCGTAAAAATGACTTTATCAAAATGAAATTTTAGTATGTTGTTCAGACGGTCTGTAGGACCTATGGGAATATAAATAAATAATATCACCCAATTAGTTTTTTATTGAACCCGGGTTGAAAAAATGAAATACATTGAACCCTATGGGACCTAATTTTTCAAACATTTTTTAAGTAAATTTAAAATTCACGAATTGCTTCGAAATTTTTAGAAAATATTCACATTATCCCATAGAATATATAAAAAAAAATTCAATAAAATATGTTAAGTAGTTTTTTAATTAAAAATTATTTAATATAGGGAAAAAAACAAATTCAATTAAATTCTGACTTTGGGATATCTTCCAGAAAGAAAAGAGAGATATATTATATAATAAATATCTCTCCATTTGTTTAAACGTTTTGCATATGGGAGTGGCTTCACATTTTAAAATAAATTTGGTAGATAACAATTTTTCATTTTTTTAAATTTTATATAACTCTTCATGATAAATTTATTTGATGGCATTTTTAATGCACTTTCCTACGTCCTAGAGAGTTAAAAATTTGGTACACAGCTTAAATATGTTGAGCATTTTATTCGACAAAAATTTGATGGATCTTTAAATATAGATCATACATTTTTTTCGAAATGGCCTGAAAATAATCCCCGTTCACTTCTATAAATCATTGTTGTAATATTGTTAAAAATTCTGATGTGGACAGCACATGTCTTTCCCTGCAGACTCATATTCGTTCTTTTTATTTATTTTTTTATGACGTCATTTGAATTAATTTCAGTTGTTTTCGATGAAGTTTTTAAATATAATAAATTATCGTAGTATTATGATAGTTTTAAAAATATTACCGTGGAATGTATCGCTTTTCAGATATATTTAAACCAGGCAATTTTTATTTCAATGCCGTCATTTGAATGAAGTTCATGTTTTTCAATGAAGGTTTAATTTTTCAAATATAATAAATTAATGTAGTATTATGATAAGTTTTAAAATATTACCGAGGAATGTATTGCATTTTCGACTGTTTTAAATAAAATTGCATTGAAGTTGGAAAGTGTTTCATAATCAATGCTTTAAGCATGATTGATCTTTCTTGTTTTTTATAAATTTGTTTATAATCAGGACCAGGATGTTCTATTCTTCGGATCTGCCTATGAATATAATTTCGTACAACGAGATTACAGATGCTTATATTTCTTTGTATGAGAAATAAAACAATTTAACAGTATCTTTGAAATAACAATGCCATTTAGAATACTATAGGCTTTTTATATTATATATTCCATACGGAGAACGGGTATGCTACCAGTCTATAATGAAATGAGTATGAACTATCGATTTAAAGTAATTACATCGCCCTTAGCGAAGAATTGAAGAAATTAGGATCAGGAGCTCAGTAACAATGCGGGATAGAATATAAATGTCAATTTCAAAGATGCAAAACATTGTCTAATTAGCAAGCATCGACACCGAGAACACACAAAGCTTGTATATGTAAAGCAATTAATACCCGTCATACTTCATTGGTTGATAGATGCTGTAACACCGCGATACCTGCAATACTTGTCAAAGTGCGCGATCATATACTTTATCGAATTCAAATGTGCATTGTTACTGACTCAGGGTGTTTTGAACAGGAAATACATTAGTCTTTTACATGTAAGTGTTGCTTATTTTAGCAATCTTGAATATGACTCCTATTAAATGCTCAATATGACTGTTCTTAATTACTGAATATGACTGATATGACTGCTATTAATCCTGAATATGACTGATATGACTGCTATTAATCCTGAATATGACTGATATGACTGCTATTAATCCTGAATATAACTGCTATTGTGTTAAATGAATGCATTATGTAACAATGCTATGGTCGATTCCTACTTATTACACAATGCTCTACAACTTCCTATTTGACATTATTAGTCCATCTAGCTTTGCAGTCGAGTTCGTTATCCTAACTTTTAAAATTATCCGCTGAGGTCGCTGGAATCGATTTTATTCGATTGGGGATGGTCACTTTAGTATAGGTAACCATAACGCATATGCTCATTTACCTTTCCTTCCAATATTATTGAAAGAAATGTTTAAGGACATTTCTAAGTACCCTGTTTAGTGTAAACATTTTAAAATATACCTTACACAAAAATATATCTATATACTTTCAGATGGGTCGGACGGTCTGGGTCAAAGAAGCAGAAGCAGAAGCAGAAGAAGAAGAAGAAGAAAATGTACCTTTATATTTAAAATATTGAAGCCATTTGACCCTAACTATGAAGTATGAAACTCTTGGCATGGGGCCCAAATTCTCCATCAAATCGATCTGGCATTTAGAACTTTTCAAAAGTAGTTGGATTTGGATAAGTACTCTGCAAGAAGATGTTCTATTTCGAGAATTATATACGAGATGATTATTAAAAATTACTGCCACACTTTGGAGAGAATAAAATATTCACGAAATGAGCATGCTAGATGTGATTATTCCTTTATTTCCCAGTTTAAGCCCTGATTGGAAGTCATTTAGCAGATTTTGAATATTAAATTATTTAAAACATTGCGTGTAACTCTGCGCCAAGCCGATAACTGCTGCATGAGGAAGTCGGGAATTGCATTGTTTGTGAAGTCTTAGTATTTAAATTGTATGCATCAGTAAGGTTTTTAATGATTTCAATTGTTGATGATATCTGCGAAAAGTATACAAAATACCTCTGATGTTATGGAATAATTTACGAATTTGCATATTATTCTTTTACGTATATTTTAAATTCGATACAGATTTTATGATAAAATATGTAATCTGATGAAGTGGTTTTATAATAATTTTTCAGCATTAAAGCGTCTAAAAGAGTTTCAAAATTGTATATTAACATGAGTGTGACTCAATTCGAATTTCTCATACCAGAATCCATTTTTAAAAAATCTGTTGTGGGCAGCATATGACTTTCCCTATATAATGCAATGAATTTACTACTTTTACAACACAAAAATAGGCTATTCTTATAGTAGATACTTATATTCTTTCGAAGATATTGAATTTTCGTTAATTAGTCGTAATTTTCATCGATTTAACGTCAGTTTTATCCATTTGGCGAGATTTTCGTTAATTTGACAACATTTGAAAAAGACGCCAAGTTGGCGACATTCTGCCAAATTCGTCGCCAAAATTTCGCCAAGCGTTATGGACGAAGAAATAAGTTATTCTTATTGCAGATAAATGACTATTGGCGTTCAAAACCAAATGTATTAATCAAAGTATATTTTCTTATGAATAGAACGAGCTAGATCCACGACAATGATGTCACCAAATCTATTGCATGACACTACATATGAAAAGTGAACATGTTTCTCAACAGTTAATATATATTTTTTTTAATTTATGGGATTTTTTTATAAATTTATATGAAAAATGTGCAATATATCGAGAACGGTTTATACTAGTGTTCTACAGTTTATGCCAATCGTTTTTTAAAGAAAAATTATATGAGAAATGTTTATTTGCGTAACTTTTTTAAAGGTTTTGATTTTTTGACGATTTTTTAAAATTTCACTCGAAAATTTAGGAGGGTTCTGAACATTTGACTGCGTTCAAAAACTTCTTCCTGTATCTTCTCGACACACACACACACACACACACACAGACATCACCTCAAAATTTTTTTATTCGTGATCAGGAATGCTTGAAACGTGCTCTCCCGTCGAAAACTCGAATTCGAATTTTCGAACCCGTTACAATACTTTCCTTATACATTATGTATATAAGGAAAGTAATAAAACGTTACCCTTCATTTTAAAGAGCTTTGAAAAAATATTTCGATTGATACCAAATTTGACAGTGTACTCTCTCGGGGGGGTACCCTCCCCCCCAAGGGGGCTAATGATGTCACGAACACAAAAATTGTATAGTGGCTATTTGTCACTACCATGATTGGAACTGTTAGGTTTTGTGATCATTGAGCTGTAAATAACCCGTTTAATGCACACTTATGTCAAATTTTGCATGTAAAGTAAATATAAATTTTCATATAAATTTCGAAGTTTTCGATTGAACTTCAAAAATTTCTATTTAGTTCTACATTTTTCGTTAACAAAGCAGGATAACAAGTTTTGTTAAAATCCCTTGATATTTGCGACAGCTATCGCGTGTACAAAAAATCGACAACCGACAGGCGACAGATAGATGAACATCATTTTAAAAATAAACAAAACGCATTCAGGAGGTCTTAAAACATGCACGGGCATCAAAATCTTGAAATAAGAAACTTTCGGGAAAGCAATAAGTTCTCTATACTATACCCTATAGTGTAAGAAAGCAGAAATTACGTTCTCAAGAATGCAAAAATCATTTTATATTGTCCTCATAGCAGAAATATGCCATTTTTCTCAATACATGGTTCTTGGGAAATATCTTAAGCACCACAATGTATTTGTATAGAGGGTACTTAGAAATGTCCTTTAACATTTCTTTCAATAATTTTGTAAAAAAAGGTCCATGAGAGCACACGTTAGGCCTATCTATAGCAAAGTGACCATATCTGATCGAATAAAAGTGATTGCAGTGCCCCGAATGGAGAATAAGGTGAGATAGATAAACAAGAAAGATCAATCATGCATAAAGCATTGATTATGAAACACTTTACAACTTCAATGCAATTTCATTTAAACATCTCTAAAATGCGATACATTCCTTGGTATTATTTTTAAAATTATCACAATACTACATTAATTTATTATATTTGAAAACTTAAAACTTGGTTTTTGTATTGGAGGTTTTTGTATTTGTATATTTCTTTGAAATTGTGCTTAAGTTTTGGTTGTCTGGTTGATTTTAGATATGGTTATTTGGATTTGCGTGATTGGGGCGTTTTGGGTTATAGGTGGTTCCTTGCTTGTTTTGGTCGCCTGGTCTGTTGAAATCAGCAAAAATGGTAATAAAGGACATCAACTGGTCCCGCTCCTGGATTACTTATTTGTTGGTTGATTCTTTCTTTTGTTTGTCTGTTGCTTGGTACAATTGGGATGTGCTGTTTTGGTATCCAGTAAGGCTGTTATTTCATTTTACTTTATTTATTTTATATATTACTTTCCTTATATACATAATGTATAAGGAAAGTATTGTGACGGGGTCGAAAATTCGAATTCGAGTTTTCGACGGGAGAGCACGTTTCAAGCATCCCTGATCACGAATCAAACATTTTTGAAGTGATGTCTGTGTGTGTGTGTGAGAGAGTCTGTTTGTGTGTGTGTGTGTGAAAGTATGTGTGTGTGTGTGTGTGTGTGAAAGTATGTGTGTGTGTGTGTGTGTGTGTGTCAGTGAGACTGTGGAGACGATAACTGACGAACGAATGGATCGATTCGAACGAAATTTGGTACAAAAATCACAATCCGTACACATTGGAAGCCTATTGTTTTTATACGCAATCGAATGTTCAGAACCAACCTAAATTTTTGAGTGAAATTTTGAAAAATTGGTCAAAAAATCAAAATTGCCAATAAAGTTACGCAAATAAACATTTCTTATGTAATTTTTTATTAGAAAACGATTGACATAAACTTTAGAACACTAGCATGAACCGTTCTCGAGATATTGTACATTTTTAAAAAAATTATCAAAAAGTCATAAAATAAAAAAAAATATTTCCTATTGAGAAGCATGTTCACTTTTCATGTGTAACACCATGCGATAAATTGGGTGACATCATTCTCGTGGATCTAGCTCGTTCCATTCATGAAAAAAGATTGAGTAATACTTTTGTATTTGAATGCTAATAGTTATTTATCTGCTGTAAGAATAACTTATTTCTTCGTTCATAACGCCTGGCGAAATTTTGGTGACAAATTTGGCGAAATGTCGCCAACTTGGCGACTTTTTTAATTGTAGAAAAATGAACAAAAATCTCGTCAAACGGATAAAAATGACCCTAAATCAATCAAAATGACAACTTATTGAAGAAAATTCAATATCTTGGAAAAAATATAAGTAACTACTATAAGAGTAACATTTTTTAACCGTAAAAGTAGTAAATTCATTGCATTATATAAGGAAAACCATGTGCTTCCCACATCAGATTTTTTTGTTTGTTACTATATTCATTTTGATGTTATGTTAAAAATTTCACATAGTAGCCCGCAAGTGTGCAGATGTTATATTGTACCTGTTTCGTGATGGGTTTTTTTCTTTTCCTCGGTCGCACATAAGAAGCTCCAAGTATTTTGGCTAGCCATGCGATCTGGGTCAAGAAGGAGAAGAAACAAAGTAAGGCTTATATGAAAGACTAATTGGTTCACAGATATATCGATGCACTGAAGTCTGCGCATCTATAAACCGATGAAGTATGTTATCAAAATACTTCTGTAATATACTGTAATATTCTTTCTTGAATGATAATGTGCATAGTTTCTTATGGAGGGCATTTTGAATAGGCTATATATTAAATGCCTGCGCATGCAACTGCTGTTTATGTGAGGCCAAATAATGCAAATTAATCCATCAAATTCATCGCTAAAGAGAAAATCAACTTACCTAATCTAAAAGTAAATTATTAGGCATTGACTACAATATTTATCTTTGAAATTTTAATTTTTAACTATTTATTAAAACATACATTTACAAATAATGATTTAGACAACAACTATATTTAACTTTTGCAGAGTGGTGACCTAAGAGGAGATGTTAGACTAGCAATATTTTTTTAAATGTCAAAACAAGAAAGATCAATCATGCATAAAGCAATGATTGAGAAGCACTTTCTACCTGAAGTGCAATTTTATTTAAACGTTTCTAAAATGCGATACATTCAGCGCTGATATATTTTAAATTATTACAGTACTGCAATAATTTATTATATTTGAAAACTGAAGCCTTCATCGAAAAAAATGAATTTCATTCAAATAACGTAATCGAAATATAAATTGTCTGGCTCTCTATGAAAAAGCGGTGAATATTTCATTCATACACGTTTATTCCAGACTCAAGAGTTAAATCACTTTGCGTGAGAAAATGCAGCAATTCTTATACAACTCATCTTACAATCACTTGTTTACATGCTGAATCCATTAAAATTTGGCTTCGTTGAAGAAACAAAGTTTGATGATCATTTAATCTCAAAGATATTGCAACTGCGTTGTCACAGAATATAGATGCACAGAAAATACTCGAAAATAAAGCGGATTTAGGACGGATGCAATACTAAATATAAATTTAAAAGAACTTTAAAAATCACGATTTTTATACTAGGGAAAAAATATGGATACCATATTTTATTTTGAAGTGGGTAAAGTGATCTCTTCGTATAATATGGGTGTAATTATTTTAATTTTTATTTAAAAACTACCAAACATATTTTGCAGAAATATTTTAATATAATTTTTATGGAATAATTAGAATATTTCCTAAAATTTTCGAAGCATTTTATGAATTTTAACTACGTTTAAAAATGTTTGAAAAATTAGGTCCCTTAGGGTTCAATGTATTTCACATTTTTAATCCGAGTTAAATCCAAAACTAATTGGGTGATAGTATTCATTTTCCTTTCCATATGTCTCATAAACCGTCTAAATCACATACAAAAGTTTTATTTTGATAAAGTCATTTTTTTCCGGCAGTTATCGTACGAACGGACAGGCAGGCAGACAGACAGACAGAATGAACAATGTCGTAAACACTTTTCAACTATGTTGTAAAGTATTAAAAATCCTTTAGAACAGCGGCTTCCAGGGCTACAGTCAATTTCTTGGCGTATTTTTTTTATTCCTCCACGAATAAAAACAGGTTTTTGGGGGGAGGGGGAACGGGTCCTTCTCAGTGGGCCATGAAAATTCACTTCTGAAATATCTTACTAAAATATTAAAAAGAACATAACGTTAAATTCATTTAGGCAGACAGACAGGCAGAATGAACAAAGTCATAAACACTTTTCAACTATGTTGCAAAGTGTTACAAAGATGAGCCAGTATTTTTTCATTTATCAGTACGGCAGACGATGTGACGCATTTTTCGAAAAAAAATCCTTTATCCAGGGAAATAAAATTAAAAATTTAAACGATATCTTCAAACGCTTACATCCGATTTATGTGAAATTTTCATAGAGTACTTACAATGATGAAACATTTTGTGCTTAAAAATCAAACTGATGTCTCTAAAATCCAGAACTTTGCACTTTAGGCCACATCTTCAGTCTCGATAGATGTTTGGTTCGTCGACTGGCGTTGGTATCTCTTGCGCTAGGACAATCGTCTGCTCGACAAATTTGATTTTAAAGTGGCGAAATTTCGGCCGAATTGTGACTTTACGTTTAAGTTTATAACTTTTAAACTGATTCGAATCAAGAAAACAATCTCGACCGAGCGCAGCTTCAGAAAAGTTCAGATATACATGTTCCAAATTTCGTGGCTGTCTAAATATTCAATTTCTCGCTACAGGCGATATGGACACACAAAATGACATACATTATTTATCATGAAAGTTCCGACTTTTATTTCACATTTTGTTGATTTTTTGTAGGCATCCACTTCTTTTTTACCCACTTGTAACGAAATCTAACTATCGCGAGACTAGCACATTAATGACTTCAAAATTTCGTGATATTAAATATTACTTCATTCCATTCCTAACCACTTTCGAGCAGGCGTGCATACATGCATTACACAAATACACAAATATACACACAGCCGTCACTCTAAAAATAGTTTCTTGTTATTCTAAACTGCCCAAAAGATGCAAATCAGTCAAAAACTTGGAATTACAGTATACAACCCTATTTTTATACCTTCCCTATATATTTCCATGGTAGGTAAAGAAATAATTATTTGAGTATTTTTGGGAGTAACAAAGAAATTCTCAGGATGGCTTAAAATTTACCATGTATAGGTGTCGAACCAGCTGCATAAAACTTTAAAATTTCGGATTCGGTACACCACTACCCTACACTATTTCTGGTTTAAAGTAATATTTTTATTTTAAAATTTTTATTTTAAAATTATTTTGAGCTTTAAACATCTCTGTTTTTTTTTCGTATTGACAAACGTTGAAAAATATGAAGCAATAGTTCAAAAGTAGAGCCGACGCGGTAGTCGATCGGTCAAGGCGAGCGTTTCCAAGCGATCGTTCGACCGCCGCGTTGTGGGTTCGAGTCCCACATAAGGCATGGATGTTGTGTTGTTGGGCGCACTGCGTTCCGCCCCCTTCTGATGCGCCTTGGGCAACGTCCTAGGACGGCTAAATGGTTCACGTTCCTGGTCGATGTATAGGCGAATGATGGAAGTCAAGTGCCTGGCCATTTGATAAATTAAAAAAAAAGTTCAAAAGATGTGATAAGTTTACCAAATGAACATTTTATGCATTTTATGAAACAAAAATCGCATTGACAGGTAAATACCAGAACTATTTGTTTTAATAAACTATTAACTTTCTGTCCATTGAAATAATTTTCCAAAATTATGCTGCTAAGTTCCAATCTTAGGAAAACCACGTCATCACAAAGGTTATCTGATAAAGTATTCCAAAAGTTTTCTGGTGTTTAAAGAAATAAACTGGAGAGTAAAAAAACCGGATAAGAGATCCTGTTGATAAAAAAGGAATGGTTAAAAAACACGGGGGATATTGATTTTGTCATTAGCAGCAGAATTTATCAGGGTATTTTCGCGGATGTCATTTTATGAATTTGGATGCTACGAAAATTTTGAGCTAGGATCGGAGTTTTAATTGGTTCTATAAAACACCCACTCACTTACAGCAGTGGTTCTCAACGTGTGGTACGCGTGTGCCTTGGGGGTACGTGATATTAAAAATCTGGGGGGGCACGCAGTTAGATAATCCCAACCATTGATGAACTGTACACTCATAAACAACAAGCGCAGTCTTATCACTGATTACGCAGTAAAATGTTTATCTATATAAATAAAATTGAAAATCTGTCTGTCTGTCTGTTTGTCCCGTCATCACGGGAGAACGGCTGAACCTAATTAGGTAAAATTTTGTGGGTAGCCTGGAAATAGTCCCACTTAAAATTTAGTCCATGTTTGGAGTTTCTACTCTCAGTGGTTCTTGAGATATTAGTAAAAAAAAAAATTCGTTTGTTTCATCATCACGGGAGAACGGCTGAACCGAATTTGATTAAATTTTGTGAATAGACTTGACATAGTCCACCATAAATTTAGCCTAAGTTTTGAGTATCTAAGACCAGGGGTTGTTGAGATATTAATGAAAAACAAAACTTTTTCATAGGAGTTCTACTCTCTAACTCCGTGGTTTATCCAAACGAAAAGCTTGGAAATCGTTTGAAAGTGAATTAAAACTTTATCTCTGAATTTGATGGGAGATTTTTTGCGCTAAATAGTCACTTTCTGGAAACATGAATTGTTTGAAACATGATTTAAATGGGAAATCTATCACCATTGTGTATTTTCCACAAGCTTTTACTGACCAATGAAAAGTATAAAGCAATTAAAATGGTTATTTAATTTCGCAGTTTATGAGGAAGGTTCTATCTTATATCATGTTGCTCAGAAACGCAATTAAATTAAATCTGTCTGTTAATTTTAATTATTATTTTTTCGATTTGAATAATAAATAAATGGATATAAAAATGTATTTTAGAAAAGTACGGTTTTATTTTTCTTATAGCATTTTTGACTGGATAATATCAATTACGGTCGTCAGGTTTAAACGTTATTATTATTGATAATTTCGGGGAATATTAATTCAGGGATTATTGTTATTTTCAAGTTATTATGCAATTGTTTTATTATGGCAAAAATTGTATAAACTCATATATTGTACGTTGCACGACTAATCTTCTACAAATACACTGGTATATCATCTAATCTATGAGAATATAAGAAGTGCAGGTATATTGGCATATGTTTTGATATATATTGGCATATATTGGAATCAATTACGACCATCTGGTATAAAGAGTACGGCGATTATTGATATTTGCAATTTATTGCGTCATCTCTTTTACTTTGGCCAAGATTTTTGAGACTCATATTGTAATACGGGTAATCTTCTACTAACACACTGGCATATTTTCTAATCTGCGACAATATAAGTAGTACGGGATTGCATATTTTGATTCAATATTGATTCAATTCCTTTTTTTTGTAAATTTGCTTACAAAAGGGGACAGGATGTTTTATTCTTCAGATCTGCCCGTGAAGATAATTTTGCATAGTGAGAACAGATATTCTTAAACTTCTTTTAAGGAGCAATAAATTTAATATTTTAACAGAATTTGCACATGATTGCGAATTATAAGTTTCTTTATATTATATACTCCGTACGAAGAACGAGTATGCTGCTAGTAATTTTATATGATTTATGAAATTGTATGTCATTTTTTGTGTTTATCCATAAAAATGTAATTTATAGTTATAAAATTTAGTATATACATATATATATATATATATATATATATAATAGTTTGAAATTCCAATGATAAAATAGCGAGAAGTTGCAACACAAAAACCCTAACTTAAAATAAAACCTACATAATAAAAAAAGTATTAAATAGAGAATCATCAAACAAATGGTAACAATTGCAAATTTAGAGTCATCAGGCTAAAGATAATCAGCAAATATCAAAGTTATGGAATCGATAATAGAAAAACAAATGAATTCCAAGCATTACTGTTATACACGTGGACAAGGACTAGGCCTAAATAACTGAATTGTTCACTTCGAAAAAACATTTCGTCGGGTCGTAGTATTTAATCATAATGTACACAAATATGTATGTTTCTGAAGAAATAGATAGCTTATATATATAGACTATTTCTACTTGGACAACACACAAAAAGATAGAACAATTATAAGGAAACAAGATTACCTAATTATATATATATAATATATATATAATATATATATAATATATATATATATATATATATATATATATATATATATATATATATATATATATATATATATATATATATATATATATATATATATATATATATATATATATATATATATATATATATATATATATATATATATATATATAAATATAATAAAAGTTTGAAAATCCAATGAAAGAATAAAGAGAAGTTTCAACTCAAAAAACTCCAACATTGGAAAATGCCTTACAAATAAAAGTATCACACAGAAAAATCATCAATCAAGTGGAAAATAACATGCAACTCCCTATTCATCAAGCTGAATACAAACAAAAACATCAATGGAAAGGAATCGATAAAATAAAATAAAATAAAATTCAAGTATGAAAGCTTTACACATGGACAAGCCCTAGGCCTAATAATAAAATGTTCATTTCGATAAAACTCTTTATCAAGTCCAAGTATTTTATAAAAATGAACACAAAATACATGTTCCTGATACCAATGATAGATTATATCTATAAACACTAATAACTTAATGTATATATAAACACTAACGTATATATAAACACTAATTAAATAAATGTATTTTGTTTCGTCATTCGTTTTTACTTAATATCTTTAGTACTTTTAACTATTCATATTTGCAAAGTATCCTTAATTCTTTTAGTATGCTTCGGTATTTATGACACTTTATATATATATATATATATATATATATATATATATATATATATATATATATATATAAATGTAAATATATATGTATATATATATATATATATATATATATATTTATATATATATATATATATAAATGTATATATATATATATATATATATATATATATATATATATATATATATATATATATATATATATATATGTATATATATATATATATATATGTATATATATATATATATATATATATATATATATATATATATATATATATATATATATATATAGCTAAAATTTGGAAATATGTTGTATAGGTCTCTAGTGTCTGTCGATAGTATTTTTTTTTAACATAATTCTTAATTCTGGACAGATGAAAAGAAACTGTAAAAAAAAGCTAAATAAATACAATTTTAAAGCACTGTCTTCTCATACGATTTTCGTGATATCAACAAGTGTTTTTAAACTACAGTTAAATGTATATTAAATGGCCCCATGGACCAAAAGTTTTAGTATGGTCTTTGTCTATTTTATACAAATTTTCAAAAAGAGACAAATGTCAATTTTAAGACTTGCCTGCTTTCTGAGAGATAGGACTCTTATTTGAATTTTTTATTTTATTATTATTTTGTTTACCTTTCTGGCTACCATATTAGGAAAAAATCTGATGTGGGCAACACATGACTTTCCTTATATAATGTAATAAATTTACGACTTTTACAGTAAAAAAAATAGGTTTTTCTTATAGTAGATACTAATACTCTTTCCAAGATATTGAATTTTCAACAATTGGTCGTCATTTTCATTGATTTAGCGTCATTTTTTTCCATTTGGCGAGATTTTCGTTAATTTGGCAACATTTCAAGAAGCCGCCTAGCTGACGACTTTCCGCCAATTTCGTCGCCAAAATATCGCCAAGCGTTATGGACGAAGAAATAAGTTATTCTTACAGCAGATAAATGACTATTGGCGATCAAATACAAAAGTATTACTCAAAGTATCTTTTTTCATGAATGGAACGAGCTAGATCCACGAGAATGATGTCACCCAATCTATCGCATGGTATTACATGTGAAAAATGAACAAGTTTCTCAATAGGAAATATTTTTCTTTTATTTTATATGACATTTGGATAATTTTTTTGAAAAATTAGCAATATCTCGAGAACGGTTCATATTAGCGTTCTAAAATTTATGTTAATCGTTTTCTAATGAAAAATTACATACGAAATGTCTATTTGCTTAACTTTATAAGTGATTTTGATTTTTTGACCATTTTTTCAAAATGTAATTCGAAAATTACGGGGTGTTCTGAACATTCGATTGCGTATAAAAAAAATCTGAGGTGGGCAACACATGACTTTCCTTATTTAATGAAATGAATTTACTATTTTCACAGTAAAATAAAAAGGTTTTTCTTCTAGTAGATACTAATATCCTTTCCAAGATATTGAATTTTCGACAATTACTCGTCATTTTCATTGATTTAGCGTCATTTTTATCCATTTGGCAACACTTAAAAAGTCGCCAAGTTGGCGACATTCCCCCAAATTCGTCGCCAAAATCTCGCCAAGCGTTATGGGCGAAGAAATAAGTTATATATATATATATATATATATATATATATATATATATATATAACTTATTAGATATTGAATTTTCGACATATATTATATAACTATTATTATATATTTATATATTATATAATTCATTAGATATTGAATTTTCCACAATTAGTCGTCCTTTTCATTGATTAGCGTCATTTTTATCCATTTGGCGAGATTTTCATTAATTTGGCAACATTTCAAGAAGTCGCCTAGCTGGCGACATTCCGCCAAATTCGTCGCCAAAATCTCGCCAAGCGTTATGGTCGAAGAAGTAAGTTATTCTTACAGCAGATAAATTGGCGTTCAAATGCAAAAGTATTACTCAAAGTATCTTTTTTCATGAATGGAACGAGCTAGATCCACGAGAATGATGTCACCCAATTTATCGCATGATATTATATATGAAAAGTGAACATGTTTCTCAATAGGTAATATTTTTTTTCTATTTTATATGACTTTTTGATAATTTTTTTGAAAAATATGCAATATCTCTAGAACGGTTCATGTTAGCGTTCTAAAATTTATGTCAATCGTTTTCTAATGAAAAATTACATAAGAAATGTCTATTTACATAACTTTATTATTGGTTTTGATTTTTTGACGATGTTTTCAAAATTTCATTCGAAAATTTAGGGGGTTCTGAACATTCGATTGCGTATAAAAACAATAGGCTTCCAGTGTTTACAGATTGTGATTTTTGTACCAAATTTGATTCGAATCGGTCCATTCGTTCGTCAGTTATCGTCTCCACAGGCCCACTGACACACACACACACACACACACACACATGCAGACATCACTTCAAAAATGTTTGATTCGTGATCAGGGATGCTCGAAACGTGCTCTCCCGTCGAAAACTCGAATTCGAATTTTCGACCCTGTCACAAAACTTTCCTTATACATTATGTATATAAGGAAAGTAAAAAACGTTATGCTTATAGTAGATAAATATATTCTTTCCATGATATTGGATTTTCTTCAATTAGATGTCATTTTCATCGATTTAGCGTCATTTTTATCAATTTGGCGAGATTTTTGTTAATTTGGCAACAATTAAAAATGTCGCCAAGTTGGCGACATTCCGCCAAATTCATCACCAAAATCTCGCCAAGCGTTATGAACGGAGAAATAAATTATTCTTACAGCAGATAAATGACTATTGGCGTTCAAATACAAAAGTATTACTCAAATATCTTTTTTCATGAATGGAACGAGCTAGATCCACGAGAATGATGTCACCAAATTTATCGCATGGTATTACATATGAAAAGTGAACATGTTTCTCAATGGGAAATATATTTTTTTTATTTCATATGACTTTTTCATAATTTTTTTGAAAAATGTGTAATATCTTGAGAACGGTTCATGTTAGCGTTCTAAAATTTATGCCAATCGTTTTCTAATGAAAAATTACATAAGAAATGTCTATTCGCGTAACTTTATTAGATGTTTTGATTTTTTGACGTTTTTTTCAAAATTTCATTCGAAAATTTAGGTGAGTTCTGAACATTCGATTGCGTATAAAAATAATAGGCTTCCAGTGTTTACGGATTGTGAATTTTGTACCAAATTTCGTTCGAATCGTTCCATTCGTTCGGCAGTTATCGTCTCCACAGACTCACTGACACACACACACACACAGACATCACTTCAAAAATGTTTGATTCGTGATCAGGAATGCTTGAAACGTGCTCTCCCGTCGAAAACTCGAAATCGAATTTTCGACCCCCGTCTCAATACTTTCCTTATACATTATGTATATAAGGAAAGTAAAAATTTTGGAAAAAATTAGTGAATGCAATATTTTTCTATACAATAGTGTGAGGAAGTGCAAATACGATGAATACCCGATTATGTGAAAATTAAACGGATTGGTTTTGCAACTAGAGTGGAACAAAAATTGCACACACAGACGCACCAAAAGTACACCACAAAATTTTACATGTACCAAAAATAGCACAGTAGCAGAAACTTGTTATTGCGACTTCATTGATATACTGCATCTAACATGTTGTATTTTCGGGCGCTTTAGTAAGGAACGAATTATCCAGGCGAGATTTGGATTAAAGACGTCATTCTTGTCTATCCATTAAAGTACTGTGTTGAACAATTTTCTTCTATAGCTCTTATGTACTATACATAACTGTTCCAAAATACATATTTTTTCATAAAATTCTGCCATAAGCACTATTTTCAAAACTCATTATTATTCTCTTAAACTGGTTATCAGTAGAGAGAAATGGTACTCAAGTACTCTTTTATCTGAAAGCCCTCCAGGCATAGTCAGACCACTAAAGTACTCGAACTAAAGAAAAGTTTCATCTGTTCCTAACTTTTCCCTTTGGAATCCAGAAATGGAGGTTATTTTCCCTAATTTTAGGGAATCTATCTTCCAGATAGTGGATCAGCAAATAATCTAATGTGTCAAATACTTTTACAGAGCCTTTGTTAGACACATCTACAGAACATCTTATCAGGATAAAGGATTTGTTCATTTATAACAACAAAGTTACGTATAAAAGACTAATTAATACATTTATATTAAGTCTTTTTTATTTCAGATTTTGTTGGCTTTTGGGGGTCGATTTCAACATAACAGCCAGGTCTGTTTTTCCAAATCGTGCCAAAATTTAATCTGCACCAGGGTAACGCTTAGGCAACTTTACCAATTATTTAAAATATCGTTAAATATATTTTGAACTAGAGTGGATTTATACATTTTACAAAAAGACATACTTACAAACCCACGGACGTCCGGATAAAAATGGTTTATTCGTATTCTAGGGCGTTCAAAACGTCATCTATCGAAAACTCTAATTCCAGTTAAGAATTTGAATCACCTACTTCTTTTTGTTACCATTCCATTGAGAAACTCTGAACTATTTTTTTCTATAGCTCTAGTAGTTTCTACGCAAATATTCTAAAATGCAGATATTTATATAAAATCCCACCATAACCACTCTTTTTGGTATCCCTTATTCTTCTCTTAAACTAGTTAACAGTCCATAGAAATAGTACTTAAGTACTCTTATCTAAAAGCCCACCAGTCAGACCACTAAAGAACTCGAGGAAAAACTATAGTGGATAGTTTCATCTTTTCTCCAATTGTCCCCTTGGAATCCTTAGGTGGAGGTTATTTTCTCCCATTAGAGGAAATCCATCTCCCAGACAATGTTCAGTAAATAATCTGTGTCAACACATTTTAGAGAACGTTTGTTGAACACATCTAGAGAGCGTTTGTTGAACACATCTAGAGAACGTTTGTTGAACACATCTAGAGAACGTTTGTTGAACACATCTAGAGAACGTTTTATCAAAGTACTGTGTGGAATCTTACTCAATTTATTACAACATTGCTAGGTATAAAAGGATAATTTAATCAATAAATTTATATTTCGCATTTTATTTCAGGTATTGTTGATTTTTTCAGATCCTTTAAAACAAAACAGCCAGATCTAATTGCAAAGAACCTTGTTGTACCAACCGTGAATCGAACCCTGAATCTTCGAACTGGCCAGACGACGGTCTACCTGCATTCTCTATTGTCTACTATCAGATTGGTGTGCAACTGACAACCTGACTAACCACCTCCTGCTATTTTTACCTCAAGGTAACTTCCTAATACAATTTTCACCATCCAGATTATTTTCCTGAGTGGTCATTATCCTCCCAATTTGAAATTGGAGCCCAATACCATAGAGTCCACTGAATCCATACTAGTTGTACTAGGGTCACTTTCAGACCTTCGACATCTTTTTCAGACCTTCGAACATCTTTTTCAGACCTTCGAACATCTTTTTCAGACCTTCAACATCTAACCTACAGGGTTGATTTGTTCGAGCGCTGTTGTAAAGAACCTTGCTGCCCCAATCGGAAATCGAACCCTGGATCTTCGAACTGACAAATCGATGTTCAACTCCTAAGCAACTAAACTGTCAAATTTTATAAAGTTGCGTACAATATCTTTTGAGCTTTAATGGATTCAAATATTTCACAATCAGATTCATACACTAACAAACAACAATCGGTTCACAAACCCACAGTCGATCCGATAAGCATAGTTTGTTCGTAGTGTCCAATACGTGTAAATCTATCAAAAACTCTTATTCCAATTAACGAACCTATTCGAATAATTACCCTATAGAATACTGTTAAGAATACCTAACAGGCAAATATCTCTATTATATTTTGAAATTCAGGGTTACTTGAATTTAGAGGCAAATTTGGCGAAATATCGCTGACTTGGCTACTTTTGGAAAATTCAGAAGACTTCTCGAATTTTTGTAGATTGGTTCAAAACTCCACTACGTACGTTCTTTTTCCAGAACTTTTCACAGAAGATATATAAGTTTGTCATCGTTCAGTTAAAGTTGGTTGACTTGATACGGGTAAAAGTGAACTGCGGATGTGTTTGGACTGTAAATAGCTTCTTTGTGGGTGTTTAGCGATGGGAATGTGTAGCGATATATTGTTTCTGTTTACGAATATTGGTGCTTTAATAAAAGTGATTGTTAACCACAGATTCGGTCTCATCGCTGTATCCTGCGAATACACACACCCTCGATTACCTGAAGATATTTCTCAACCATACCATGTATTGTGGGGAAAGTAAAAATTTGATGTGGGCAACACATGACTTTCACTGCACACACGAATTCATTTTTTCTTTCTTTCACACTTCCCTAATTTGAGTTTATTTGCACAAAATAACATAATTATTTGACATTACATTGAATATTCCATTCTATTTCAATTTTGGTTTTCATTTGGCAACTGGGCGTATATTCAAGGGCGAAGTGGCAAAAATACGAAAAAGATCGAAAACTAGCTCAAGAACGGTTAGTCCTAAAGTTATGCGGGTTTGTCTAATTAATTTCGTAGTCAAAAATTACGTATAAAACAAGCATTTAATTGATGCATTGAAGTGCACATAGTAAAAAAGGTAGGTTCTTTCTTTACGAATTATACCAAAATCTTATCAGTACTAAAGTATCCTACAGCTGAATTATCTACCAAACTTTGTAAAATTTGGCCAATTGGGTCTTCAGCTGAAGTGGATAAATACTTTTTTTGCGGGCCACTTCGTAAAGCAAAGACAGGTTCTTTATTACGAATCGTACCAATATCAAATCAGCACCAGTATAACCCGCAAGTGATTTATCTACCAAATTTTGTGAAATTTGGTCAATTAATTTTTACAGCTACAGTGGGCACATGCATGTCACAGACAGAAACACATACAGACGTCACTAAAATAGTTTTTTCGGGTTTTAGAGTGCTCGAAACGTTTAGATCTGTCGAAAACTCGAGCTGTGATTTTCGACACGATTCGAATACTTTCCCTTCCATGTATACCATGGGAACCTACCATGATTAAAATGTATTGTAGGGATAGTAATACGCAACCCAAATTATCCAATTTATTTAGGAAAATAATTCCCTAATTATGGTTTAACATAGATATATCATGAGTCCCATTATTTTCTTGTTAAACAAAAAAACAATTAAAAGAAAATATTATATTACCTGTATTCCACTTAAAATTATTACTTTTTGTTTAAGTTAACCCCTTTCAAAAGTTTTATCAAAACCTTTGTTTTAAAGTTCTAGTCTGTGCTCTTGAAATAAAGATAAAAAAAATAAATATTTATGGCCCCTAATGGCAAAATCAATATTCCGGATATTCCTTCCTCTTGCATAATATATTTTCATCATCGTCTGCGTGTTTAGAGACATTTTCCTTTTATTTTTTGGCAACTCTTAAAAAACGTTCAAAATATTTTATGAGAATGGCTTTAAGCACGGCCGTTCTTCTCTGAGCCTAGTAGAAAATAACACGGAGTTTTTGTAAGCGGATTTTATTCTGGAAACCTGGAATATATTTCATTCCAAAATATCAGTACCATTCCATTTCTGCATATTTTTGTAAGCTTTTGGTAAGTTGAATATTTTGTTAGTGACATATTTGATTTAAATTGCTACCGAATTCCGCTGCACAAATCCATTCCACACTAAAAAAATTTCTTCCAAAGTTCAGCAAAAAAATATTGTGTGGATCTTTCTCTTTTATTTTTTAAGAATTTTGCTCGCACTCAACATATACTTTATTCAAATTGTTGAAATTTTAATACCGGTATTTTATTATTGTGACCGAAACTGACATATTTCTAAGATAAAAAAAAGACAACACATGCTCAAATATATCAATTAAATGCTTGTTTTACACATAATTTTTGACGATAAGAATAAAAATCTGATGTGGGCAACACATGACTTTCTTTATATAATGTAATGAATTTACTACTTTTTCAGTAAAAGAAATAGGTTTTTTTTATAGTAGATATTTATATTCTTTCCAAGATATTGAATTTTCGACAATTAGGCGTCATTTTCATTGATTTAGCGTCATTTTTATATAATTTGGCGAGACTATCGTTAATTTGGCAACATTTAAAAAAGTCGCCAAGTTGGTGACATTCCATCAAATTCGTCGCCAAAATCTAGCCAAGCGTTATGGACGGATAAATAAGTTATTCTTACAGCAGATAAATGACTATTAGCGTTCAAATACAAAAGTATTACTCAAAGTATCTTTTTCATGAATGAAACGAGCTAGATCCACGAAAATGATGTCACCAAATTTATCGCATGGCATTACGTATGAAAAGTGAACATGTTTCTCAATAGGAAATATTTTTTTTTATTTTATATGGTTTTTTGATAATTTTTTTGAAAAATGTGCAATACCTCGAGAATGGTTCATGTTAGCGTTCTAAAATTTATGTCAATCGTTTTCTAATGAAAAATTACATAAGAAATGTCTATTTGCGTAACTTTATTAGCGGTTTTGATTTTTTGACAATTTTTTCAAAATTTCACTTGAAAATTTAGGGGGGTTCTGAACATTCGATTGCGTATAAAAACAAGAGGCTTCCAGTGTTTATGGATGTACGTAATGTGTACTTACGGAATACGTACTGGTGTGTGTTACGGAATACGTAATGTGTACTTAAACGAGAAAGGATATTACAATTTTGGTAATCTTCATGATTTTATTTAATAATAAATAGATCCGTATTTGATATAAATACCCTATGGACAAACATTTTATTTGGTTTATATTTTTTATTCCATTAATTTACCTTTTGCCACCCAAAAAACACACAAAATGATTATTTACTTGAAATTTGAAAAAATTTTACTTGAAAAAAAATACCACTTTGTCGTTATAACTAGATTTTGCTTTTCATTCGGCGACCTGGTATATTTTTACATGGCGGAATGTCAAAAATTTCAAAAACATAAAAATCTCAAAAACAGTTTATTATACAGACATGTGCTTGGTTTTATTCAATTTGTCATAAAAAAGTGATATAATATAACAAACATTTAATCAATACTTTTCGGAAAAATTAGTATTACTTTCCTTATATACATAATGTATAAGGAAAGTATGGTGACGGGGTCGAAAATTCGAATTCGAGTGTTCGACGGGAGAGCACGTTTCAAGCATCCTTGATCACGAATCAAACATTTTTGAAGTGATGTCTGTGTGTGTGTGTCTGTGTGTGTGTGAAAGTGTATGTGTGTGTGTCAGTGAGTCTGTGGAGACGATAACTGATGAACGAATGGACCGATTCAAACCAAATTTGGTACAAAAATCACAATCCGTAAACACTGAAAGCCTATTGTTTTATACGCAATCGAATATTCAGAACCCCCCTAAATTTTCGAATGAAATTTTGAAAAAATCGTCAAAAAATCAAAACTACTAATAAAGTTACGCAATTAACATTTCTTATGTAATTTTTCATTAGAAAACGATTGATATAAATTTTAGAACGCTAACATGAACCATTCTCGAGATATTGTACATTTTCCAAAATAATTTTCAAAAAGTCATATAAAATAAAAATAAAATTATTTCCTATTGAGAAACATGTTCACTTTTCATGTGTAACACCATGCGATAAATTGGGTGACATCATTCTCGTGGATCGAGCTCGTTCCATTCATGAAAAAAGATTGAGTAATACTTTTGTATTTGAACGCCAATAGTCATTTATCTGCTGTGAGAATAACTTATTTCTTAGTGCATAACGCTTGACGAGATTTTGGCGACGAATTTGGCGGAATGTCGCTAACTTGACAATTTTTTTAAATGTTGCCAAATTAACGAATATCTCGCCAAATGGATAAAAATGACGCTATATCAATGAAAATGACGACTAATTGTCCAAAATTCAATACCTTGGAATATATATATATATATATATGTGTGTGTGTGTGTGTACACGAAAATAAAGCTTCAGCAGACAATAGTTAGCTGAATATTTCAGAAATGAAGCTAGAATTTTCATGAATGCCTGTAATTGAGGCGTTTCTTATCAGTTTGCCGAAATTATCAACAAAGTAGCTTAAAAAATGAAGGTTGCAGAATATTTTACAGAAATGATTTATTTAATCCATGTATGAAAAATGTATCTAATTACCATTTAACATAGAAATACAAAATGCAACCCAACAATGTGCTGATCAATATGATGAGTACTTCAAAAACATAATTTTATTATTGATATCTTCACTTTAACTTATTTTCTCGTTCAATAGATTTTTAAGCTATGTACTGCGAGAAAATTTAATCAAAGCCTCTGTTTTTTCAGGATTATGTTTTTACCTTACAAGGTACAAAATAAATATTTATGGCTTCCGATGGCAAAATCAATATTCCAGTAATATCTATCTTTTGCATTATATATTTTCACCATCGTCTGCTGGTTTAAGAGACATTTCTTTTTATTTCTTGGCAACACTTAAAATCTTTCAAAATATTTTATGAGACTGGCTCTAAGCACGACCTCGCTTTGCTGAGCTTCGCATGCAACGCCAGTGTTTTCGTAAGAGTTTCTTATTCTAATGAATGTGGAATACATTTGATTTTAAAGTATCAGAGTATCGTTCTATTTCTACATAATATTTAAGTTTTGTAAGTTAGGCAACTTGAAAAAAATTATTTCGTTTCAGGAGCATTCTGGAAGTTATTTGCGTACATGAAATATTATTTTTTTTATTTCAGAAAGTTTTCGTCGTAGCAACATTGAAATCATTAAATAATTTGACTTTTTATTTAGACATTTTATCTTTATTTTTATTTATATTTAAATTCAGGTATGCAACGTGCACATTTTTAACTCTTAGAAAATATTTTAAATACGATCTACTATCGCGTTATGAATTTTAAAGCATTACGTTGATGAATAAATGTTCCTTCATTTTTTTAAAAAACGTATATAATCATATAAAACGTCTTGCATTAGAGACATTATTTAGAATATCTAAAAAAATATTAATATTCAATATCTGTATTATTCTTGGAAAAGAAAAGTTTTCAGATTTGTAATTCCAAGGTTGGCATTTTTACTAACTGCTAAATATGTAACAGTAATGTTTAATATATTTATCTGAACTTTTTTGTAACTATGAAACATTACAAATATAAGACTTTGTCTTTTCGGAATATCTTTTAAACAGCAATTTTTAAATAACATAACTGCAAATGCTTATTATCTGAAATGGTTTTTTTCTGCCATTCTGTAATAACAGTAGTTGAGGTTATATATTTTCAGTTATTATTATTATATTTTAAATTACTTCAATGTCGACGCTCGACAGAAGTAAGGTAGTATACTTTCATAGATGGAATGCTTCAATATGAATGGAATGTGAACAAGCAAGTTGATTATATATATATATATATATATATATACACGAAAATAAAGCTGCAGCAGACAATAGTTAGCTGAATATTTCAAAAATGAAGCTGGAATTTTCATGAATGCCTGTAATTGTGACTTTTCTTATCAGTTTGCTGAAATTATCAACAAAGTAGCTTAAAAAATGAAGGTTGCAGAATATTTTACAGTTAGGATTTATTTAGTCCATGTACAAAAAATGTATCTAATTGTCATTTAACATAGAAATACAAAATGTAACCCAACAATTTGCTGGTCAATACGATGAGTAATTCAAAAACATAATTTTATCATTGATATCTTCACTTTAACTTATCTTCTCGTACGATAGATTTTTAAGCGAAATACTTCGAGAAAATTTAACCAAAACCTCTATTTTCTCGAGATTATGTTTTTACCTTACAAGGTAGAAAATAAATATTTATGGCTTTCGATGGCAAAATCAATATTCCAGTAATATCTACCTTTTGCATTATATGTTTTCACCATCGTCTGCTGGTTTCAGAGACATTTCTTTTTATTTTTTGGCAACAGTTAAAAACTTTCAAAATATTTTATGAGACTGGCTCTAAGCACGATCTCGCTTTGCTGAGCTTCGCATGCAACGTCAGTGTTTTTGCAAGAGTTTATTATTCTAATGAATGTGGAATGTATTTGATTCTAAAGTATTAGAGTATCGTTCTATTTCTACATAATACTCAAGTTTTGTAAGTCAGGCAACTTGAAAAAAATTATTTCGTTTCAGGAGCATTTTGGAAGTTATTTCGTACATGAAATGTTATTTTTTTATTTCAGAAAGTTTTCTTCGTAGCAACATTGAAATCATTTAAATTATTTGACTTTTTATTCAAGCATTTTATCTTTATTTTTATTTATATTTAAATTGAGGTATGCAGCTTGCACATTTTTAACTCTTAGAAAATATTTTAAATACGATCGACTATCACATTATGAATTTTAAAGCATTACGTATATGAATAAATTTTCCTTCATTTTTTTTAAAAAAGGTATTTTTTTAAAAATCATATAAAATGGTTTGCATTAGAGACATTATTTAGAATATCTAGAAAAATAATATTCAATATCTGTATTATTCTAGGAAAAGAAATATTTTCAGATTCGCAATTTCAAGGTTGACATTTTTACGAAATGCGAAATATGTAACAGTAATATTTACTATATTTATCTGAGCTTTTTGTAAATATGAAACATTACAAATATAAGACTTATCTTTCCGGAATATCTTTTAAATAAAAATTTTTAAACGACGTAACTGCAAATGTTTATCATCTGAAAGGGTTTTTATACCATTCTGTAATAACAGTAGTTGAGATTATATTTTTTCAGTTATTATTTTTATATTTTAGATTACTTCAATGTCTACTCTCGACAGAATAAAATTTTTAATACTGCTATTTTTACTTTATTGACAAAAAGTTGAAAAATTCTGATGTGGACAGCACATGACCTTCTTTACACTATGTAATGGATTTTAGTTCTTCCACAACGAAAAAATTGATGTATAAGATAGACGATAATACGATAGTTTTGACTTCCATATTAACATTTAGTATATTAACATTAGGTTTTTTTCAAATCTAACTGGCAAATTTCTGGCAAATCTAATTCGGCAATTAGGAAAATTGCTATCCTTAACTGAGCAAATTCGATAATCATTTGATCATCCTCGGCTCTGCCCAAACTGTCCCCGTGTCAAGGCGGAATATGGGCACGTTAAATATATGAGTCCGTAAGTCCTTTCGAGAGATGATAGGGGAAAGAAGGTACGGTCTCCATATATACTTCCCCCACTGGGTTGCAGTCTAAATTGTGCTGAACTTTTCGGCCGTTTAAGTAGATACCGTACATCTTCGGGTAGGTCGGACGGTCTGAGTCGAAGAAGAAGAATCATTTATTCATTATTTTCCCGGCCGTCCTTTGTTTACTGCTCCACACCATTTGAGTGATCTAGACGACATGGGTAGTAAAAAACAAAAAATAAAACATTTAACATAAGACACCTAATGTGCGTATAAATAAAAAAGACATATTCAATACCGTCCCTTGTAACTGCTCCACACCATTTGAGTGATCTAGACGACATGAGCAGTAAGAAACAAAAAATAAAATCCTTTAACATAAGACACCTAATGTGCGCATAAATAAAAAAAGACATATCCCAATACTGTCGGCAGTAAATGAACATCATATAAATTAAAATTGGGCGTTTTGATTATTTATTATTCCAATCAGACGCACATATGCATACTTCTCATCAAAATGCAATTGACATTTATTTAATAATTATCACGTAGCGAATACTCTGGCGTAAAAATATAAAACTATCACAAACAATTTTCAGATCTCGTGAATGGAACGAGGTTGATCCACGAAAGTGATGTAAAATGACATGTGGTGTAGTATCGCATATGAAAAATGAACATATTTGCCAATCCAAAATCACAAGAACCCACCAAAAAGAAGTGTCCCCCAAGATAAGGATATCAGTATACATTGCTCGGTTTCGCGCTTATTCGTTCGTCAGCATGGAATAACCGTTAATAGTAATGGCAGCAAGAAAACAGCCCTTCCATGTAGCCCGCATAAAATCGAATTTTATGAGGACTATTTGCAGACCCCGGGCAACCTAAATTTCTAAATCTTTGCATATTTATAGTGTCCACTACCAGACAGAATGTATTTCAATTCTCATCTCTAGAGAGGAGTAAATAAAGGGGGTTTGCGAAATGTCCTTTTAGACATTACAGAAGCCTCTCAAGTGACGATAAAGACTAAATGTTTGTGTGCTTATACCATCAACCCCTGAGCAACCCTAACGGAACCAGAATTTTGATTTCTCCCAGGGGCGTAGAAAATGAAGGGGTACTAAATGTATTTCTAGACCCTGCTGAACCCCACTAGATGTAGTCTTTCAGCTGACCTGTAGCCTTTCAGCTGAGCCGTAGTCCTTCAGCTGACCTGAAAGACTACATGCTTATAATATGGACCTTAAGACAGAAACATGTAAAATGTAAACAGCAACATTTTTAGAATGAGTTGCATTAGAATTGCTGTATGTCTTTAACACAAAATTATTTAGCTCATGGAGTCTGCATAGTTGATATGAATGAAATAAAATTCATTGATTTTACAAAGAGAATGACGATTTCTTTCGATGAAGTTTTAAGCATAGAGTTTAATTGCGGGTAGCTCCGTGGTCTTAATTTTTAAATAAAATAAATTATTATAGTATTGTGATGAATGAAATGAATGGGAAATTGTTTATGAATGAAATGCTGCTTTTATAGAGAGAGCCAGGCGTGATATTTTTTCTATGACGTCATTTGAATGAATTTCAGTTGTTTTCGATGAAGTTTTCAAATATAATAAATTATCGTAGTATTATGATACTTCTAAAATTATTACCTAGGAATGTATTGAATTTTAGAGATGTTTAAACCTGACAATTTATATTTCATTGCCGTCATTTGAATGAAGTTCATTTTTTTCGATGAAGGTTTAAGTTTTCAAATATAATAAATTAATGTAGTATTGTGATAAGTTTTAAAGTAATACCGAGGAATGTATTGCACATTTTAGACATGTTTAAATAAAATTGCATTGAAGTTGGAAAGTGTTTCATAATCAATGCTTTAAGCATGATTGATCTTTCTTGTTACTGATAAAAAAGTAAAGATTTCACATGTAATTTTTTATTAGGAAACGACTGATACAAACTTTAGAGCGCTAGAATAAACCTAGATATATTTCTAGTTCATCAAATAAATTTTTCAAAAAAATTACATAAGAAGTCGTATGTATTGTCTAATATGTTTACTTTCTATTTACAATATCTGACGACTAATTTCGCGAAATATCGCTAACTTTGCGATGGTTTGAAAATGTGCCAAATTGATCACAATGTCGTCAAATCGGTAAAAATGACACCAAATGAACGAAATTTAAGCCAAATTGAGAATTAATTAATAAAATCGTTTAATATATGTACTAACTATATTGCTTAGCGGATGCTAGCCATATGTCTAGTTCGATAGTTCGATTTGTGTGAAATATAAGTCAGTTTGGTATATCGAAATAGATTTACAAGTTGACATCCAGAAATGCATCAAATGTTAATTTACAATTCAATGTTGATATCCTTGGGACATGGAACTTGTGCATCATCATTTCGCTATGGAAAAAGTGAAATGCCCGCATTATGTAGGGAAAGTCATACACTGTCCACATCAGATTTGTTAACTGTGTTCATTTCACTGTCTTTGAGAGGCTTAAGTGCGTAAAATGTAACTCTTTATATTATATTTTTATCAGGGACAAAATATTGTAAAGTTATCTAACATTTATCGCAGTTACATATGTTTACAAATGCACGTGGCTGACAAAACCTACTTATTATTCCGCGGTTGAGTAACGCTTTGTTATGTACCCATTTTCAAGTCATGCTTTCTATGCATTCACTGAATTTCGAAGCTTTTTATCTCATTCTTGACATCCATTACGATACAATAAAAATGTACTTTTCTCAATGGAGGTTAATTTACATTGTTTTATTCTTTGGGCTTTTTTTGTTCCTTCATGACCAGGATTTATGACATAAAATCAACATACTGCATTCTTTTTGCATTCCTGGTTATTAATATATTTAATATATGTACTTTGTGAATATGGCAATATTTTTATAGACAATCTATGTCACATAAACTGTTGAGATGAGTTTTAATAACACTCATTGTGGGCTATAAATACGATGATACAATACGGTCTTCTAGTTTGTGGAAATACTCTCTGTTGCAAAAACATATATGCAGAGATAATAAAAACCCGTTAAACTCGGCATACAGATATCGTTTTAAGAGTTATGCATATCATCAAATTCTAGTGATGTTAGAGCTCATGCAAGGCACATGAGAACGATGCATTGTGCAGTATTTAAAACAACCGGTTTCGTCATTCACGGAAAATTGGAACTGAATTTTGTGCTTTGATACCACAAGTTGTGTACAAAAATAACTTTGAGATGTATTCGATGGCGCTATGAATAATTGTTGCATATAGAGAGCGGATGCCTAAGGGAAGCTAATTGGTCCAACTGACGTATCAGTTGCCATCTTGGTAGGACCAATGTGATAGTTGTTAAGTGTTATCAACAGTGGATCAGAGAAGACATATCACAGAGGCACGGGACGCCTGAGATAGATAACTGCTCGAGAGGATCGTGCTGTCAGGAGAGAATCCATGTCCACACCAATGTCTTCGCTATGAGCCATTTGAAGACATTTTCCATCCTCCATTCATCCTGATTCAAGGGATACTATTTGAAGACAACTGTCAAAAGGCGGGATTAGGTATCGACGTTCAGTAAGGTCTACCACTAACCCCTCAGCATAGGCAGGACCGTCTGGATTGGTCTTAATATCGGTCTGTGTCCGATGCTTACACTTTTACTTTCAGTCTCCGATGCTTTTACTTTTACTTTCAGTGCCCGATGCTTTCACTTTTACTTTCAGTGTCCGATGCTTTCACTTTTATTTTCAGTGTCCGATGCTTTCACTTTTACTTTCAGTGTCCGATGCTTTCACTCTCTGTGTGAAAGGAAAAGTGTCCGATTTTGGACAGTATCCATAGAGGCATGCTGACTTTAGCGACGAATCTCTCTTCTCTGTTAGTAATGCTACAATCTTAAACCCTCGACTACAAGTCTCAATTTCCATATTGATTGCTGAAACGAAGCTCGATATAGTTAACGAATTAAAAGACACCAACAGTGTAAACTGATCGCCAGTGTCAACTAAAATCCTAAATGCCATCCTTTGCACTTTTTTGTACCTTTAGCACATGCCTCGAGGACGAATTCAAAACCAACATTGGAGTGGAGAGCAATAAGAATGCAATATACAATGTTATTCAGTAAACGTCCGCTGTCATTCCTAAACTAAAATAAAAAAATACTAAATCATCTTTAAAGAACTTTAATAATGACTGAACTGCACAATGTGAATAGATTCAGGATTTTTTTCAAATATTTGTTTTATTGACAAAAAAAAATATATGATAGATTGCTTAGAGAATGTATCGATTTTGGATTTGTTTTTATTGTGCATTACTTGAATTTGTTGCAGGCCAAAGTAAATAATGCAAGTGTAAAAGTAACCACGTAAACTTTCGGGTAAAAGTAATTGTGTGAAGATAATTGCTTATTTTCTGTATATCTTACATAATAAAGGAATATGGTTGTGTATGTGTATGTGAATAAGTGCGGTCTTTAGCGAGAAACCTAAGCATCACACGGCCATAGAATTTAGTACACAGGTGCTTAGGACCGCGACGGTGAAACCTTTTTTCAATTCGAATTAATTTTTTAGTTATTTCATGTTTCAGTACGATTTTCACAGAAATTGGATCCTTAGTCACAGATCTTATTACAGGGTTTCTATCTTGACACATTAGAAATAAAATCGAAGAAAGTTCCAATGATGTTTAAACCAAATCCCTAGGATGATTTCTTCACAGTTAATTTTTTAAATACGCCAAAATTTGCATTTTTTAGGTTGTCTGTTTCACCACATCCAAAGAAGTAACATTAGCACAATTCTAAAATTTGACAAAATGTTACGTGTAATTCAAATTCTAATAATTTTCCTTTCTTTTCAACTAACACAAAATTTAATTTTATGTGATTTGCTAAGCAAACGAACCTCTTAAGATTATCGAGCCCCCGCGTATCATTTTTCGACCATCTACGGTCGGAGGTAGGCAACTGCGCATGCGCTTAAAGCCTTCCCTTCTAATAAAACGATTCCGTTTATATTTTTAAGATTAATACATTCAATTTATCCCCGCTTTAACACCCGGGCAACATATATCGGGTATATTTTGTAATATATGAATAAAACTCATTTAATTAAGAATCAAAATTTGGATATGAGCTACTGGATGTGAGCCTATTTTTCATTTTGTTCTTTTACTGCTACCGAAAGAAAATTGAAGATGCACCTTAACAAAGTGTCACACAAACAGACTCGAGCCAACGGCCCTACCGTTCTGAAAACACCGGTTCTCGTTAGATCACCGAAGTCAAGCAGCATCGGGCGCAGTTAGTACTTGGGTGGATGACCACCTGGGAACACCGCGTGCTGTTGGCACATTTCGGGCGCAGCAGCCCGGTGATATGCGCGCTGGATTCGCACGCTGCCACAACTGCTGCCGTGTGCATGCGGAGTACGATCACGTTGAACATGTGGGTCTGAAAGTCCTTCCGAAAGGTTGGTGGTAGTGGAAGTAGGATACGGTCCCTGGGGATGCCTCCCCCACTGGGTTCCGGTCTAAATTGAGTGGCACTTCCCAGCCGTCCAAACGGTTACCTTACACCTTTCTGGTAGGTAGGACGGTCTGGGTCTCAACAACAACACAAACAGACTCTTTCATTAAATTCTAAATTTATGCTTTCACTATAGACAACAAAAGATTCTAAACTTACCCTCTAAAGTCTTTTTCAACGAACTCCAAACAAATACCATCATTTCTATGATCCTTATTGTAACTTTCAAGCAATTTCACGACCTATACGGGATCGAAAATAAAAAGGAAATATTTCGAATGAAATTTGTAGTTCAAACTCCTTAATTTCCTTTACGTCGTATTTTAAATCATTCGTCTTGCCAGAGCAAAGGAAAAAAGGCAAAACACAAAAGGAGAAATTTGAAGAATTGTAACATATTGGATAAGCAGAATAACTGCATTTTAATTGTGATTGGACAATTCTTTAATCTTTTTTGATAAAGAAAATATATTATTATAGTTGAATTTAAAAACAATCGAAGCACATCAAAGGAATCTAACATTGACTTTAGCTATAGGTTAACATATATTGTGTCTAAAAAAGTGCTTGAGCATCCGAATAATTTTGTATGGAAAACTGTTTGAGTTTACATATTAGATCTACCTACAGTAAATTGGCTATGGTTGATCAAATAAAAGAGATTGTGGTACCCCTGACTAAGAATTTTAAAAGTTAGGATTAGGAACTCGGCAACAACGCGAGATAAACCGCAAAAGGTAATCACAAAATTATAGCGCATTGTCAGATAAGGATATTGACAAAAACACTTTCAGAAACATTTATAAAACTCAATACGGTAATTAGCGAATGGTTGTACTATTTAAGAGTTGTCCTATTTAAGAAACAATTGCACCAACGGAAATCTAGTATAGAACCTGATTAAAATGCTCTCCATCAGAAACAATGCACATTTGAATTTAGGTATGGCCAAGTGTTTCTGTGAACCTCAGGCTATTATGCCCAATGCGTTTGAGGTCAGTGACAGCTCACTCACACAAGCGCCCAAGCCAATGGGCCGAAAAGGAAGTAATGAAGGGAGAGTTGGAATGAAGTCATCGCAATTGAAGTATGGTGAGTATTGGAGAAGAATCGTTGCACTAAGTTGAAAATGACTCGATAAAAGGCGGTGAACGAAGTGGTAAAAAATGTTGGTATGACCGAAAAGGCAAGTCTTAAAAATCAAGGCGACAGCAGGCACCAATGATGGCCATGGACAGGATGATTCTAGCAAATCCTACAATAAGATGGTGTTCAATACAGATACACCCTTATTTCCCATGAGAAATTTTGATTTAATCAAAATAAATTTTGAGGGTAATAACTTCTCCATCACGCTTTCCTCCATCAAAATTAAGGTAGAATAAAATTTAAAATTATAAAACTGAATACAATTGTAAAATTGATAATTAGAAATGCTAGTGGAAAGTATATGCTTGGTGAAATAAATAATTATATGATGAAAATGAAAGGCATCATTAATTAGTAGTTTATTTAGTTCTTATCTTTTAGGAATTATGTGTATTTACAGGTTGAGGCCGGACTGCACTACAGGTGGCTGTAACTTAGATGCGCGACTTTGTATGCACTCTTGTTTAAAGTACCTTGGTACGCACTATTACGATCTCGAGCCCAAAATTATCTAATTATTAACTACAAGTTAAATATTATTTCCACCAAATTTAATGATCTTTGCTTTGGCCGGGCATTGACTCTTTCATCTTCGCTTATACATCGGACCTCTTAGCCGTCAAAGACGTTGCCCCAGCGCACCAGTGGGGGTGGGAACAAATTGCGTCCAACAACACAAACATCCATGTCTTACGTGGGACTCGAACCCACAACGTGGCGGCCGATCAATCGCTGGAAACGCTCGCCTTGACGGTTCAGCCACCACGTCGACTGAAATGAGCCAACAGTACGCGGTGTTCAAAGGTGGTCACCCATTCAAGTACTAACCGCGCCCGATGCTGCTTAACTTCGGTTATCTAACGAGAACCGGTGTTTTCAGCACGGTAGAGCCGTTGGCTACTTGTCATTATTATAAACTTGCTATAACGTTGTCATCCAAAAAATCGCCAAATGTACAATTCAACAATAAAAACACAGTACCGTGGATCTTATACATTATTATTTGACTGTAAAAGTAGTAAATTCATTGCAATATATAAGGAAAGTAATGTGCTGCCAACATTAGATTTTTATGAATATTTCGATCTGACGATTTCCTGATACTCTGCTCGCGGAGTTTACGTATTTACACTATCGAAGAAGACTCTTTTGCAATTTTGAAACCGATTGAGCAGTATATGTTTGTATTTTTTCTGTATTTACAAATATTTTTCATAGTATCTAGTTATTAAAACAGCAAATTTCGAATTTCATGGTGTTTGTTCTTAGCATGTAACATAAATACGTCTCAGATTTTCTTTCAAAATCTTACATTACTGGCATTCCTCCTTTGACAGGGCTGTGTCTGACTATTATTTATTCCAATGATTACTCATTCCGCGAATCATTTCTAGATATTTATGACCCATGAGAGTTCGCCATTCATGCCTTATATATATTATTTCTGAACAATAACATTTTGTGGCCTTCACAGTACAGATCTTCTTATCCGACTTAAAATAGATTGCGATAATTTGCTTATTCCTATTCAGGAATGGGTGTAGATTGCTGTAGATTTATTTTCCATTCTCTTTTCCATTTATTGAGATTCTCACTTTTTAATACGTGTGCTAAAAGCATTTGGTTAGGCAAGTTTTTTTACGATAGATGTATTGTTTCAATAATTAGGTGAAGTATTATAGATTACAAAATATAAAACTTCAGCTTGCGAGAATAACACTTTTAAGGAATCTTCATTTGACATCATTCGGATAAAGTCCAACCACAATTTAAGTAATCCAAATCCGAAAAGTGAAATATCAACGAATGGAGCGATTCGAACGAAATTTGTACAAAAATCACAATCTGTGAATACTAGAACCCTATTGTTTGAAAACACAATCGAATGTTCAAAACCCCTAAATTTTCGAGTGAAATTTTGAAAAAATCATCAAAAAAACAAAACCTTTAATAAAGTTACGCAAATAGACATTTCTTATGTAATTTTGCTTTAGAAAACGATTGACATAAACTTTAGAACGCTAGCATGAACCGTTCTCAAAATATTGCACATTTTAAAAATAAATTTATCAAAAAATCTCATAAATTAAAGAAAATATATTAACGGTTGAGACACATGTTCACTTTTCATATGTAATATCATGCGATAAATTTGGTGACATCTAGCTCGTTCCATTCATGAGAAAAGATACTTTGAGTAATACTTTTGTATTTGAACGCAATACTTATTTATCTGCTATAAGAATAAGTTATTTCTCCTTCCATAACGCTTGGCGAGATTTTGGTGTCGAATTTGGCAGAATGTCGCCAACTTGGCGACTTTTTTAAATGTTGCCAAATTAACAAAAATCTCGCCAAATGGATAAAAATGATACTAAATCAATGAAAATGCCGACTCATTAACGAAAATTCAATATCTTGGAAATAATATAAATATCTTTTATAAGAAAAACCTATTTGTAAAAGTAGTAAATTCTGTGCATTATATAAGGAACGCCATGTGTTGCCCACATCAGATTTTTTACAATACATCAAGTCCTATTTCTGTCCCCATCACAATGCGCTCTCTTTGCATATGATATAAATTAAAGGAAAAGTAATAAAAACCATAAAAATTTCACATTTTTAGATTGTAATTTTATTTAACTTATTTCTCCTCTGGTTTTTGTATACTGCGAGTGATATATACATGCTTATAAAACTAAGGAAACGGAGATTTTCAATATTTCCAGCGAAAATATATCAGTCGTACCATAGAGAATTAATTAGATTACAATGTGTAATCTAAAAATTCAACATTCATTCAATATTGTTGAATTTTTTTTTTAGTCAATATTCTTCCACATTGATTTCGACTACCTGAATAACACTTAACATCAAATAACAGTAGCATGTACGGCTTATTACCTTCCTTATATACATAGTATAGTGTATAACGAAAGTACTGTGACGCTGTCGAAAATTCGAATTCGAGTTTTCGACAGGAGAGTACGTTTCAAGCATCCCTGAATACGAATTAAATGATTTTGAGGTGATGAAGTATGTGTGTGTGTCAGTGAGTCTATGGAGACGATATCTGACGAACGAATGGAGCGATTCTAACGAAATTTGGTAAAAAAACTACAATTCGTGAATACTGGAAGTCTGTTGCTTTTAAAAGAAATCGAATTTTCAGAAGCCCCCTAAATTTTCGAGTGAAATATTGATAACATCATCAAAAAATCAGAACCTTTCATAAAGTTATGCAAATAGACAATTCTTATGTAAATTTCCATTAGAAAACGACTGACATAAACTTTAGAACTCTAGCAGGAACCGTTCTGGAGATATTGTACATTTTCTAAATAGATTTATCAAAAAATCCCATAAAATAGAAAATAATACCTATTGTGAACTATGTTCACTTTTCATGCATAATATCATGCAATAAATTTGTTGACATCATTCTCGTGGATCTGGATCGTTCCATTCATCAGAAAATATACTGTAGGGTAATACTTTTTAAGTTGAAAACCAATAGTCATTTATCTGTTATAAGAATAACTTATTTCTCAGTCCATAACACTTGGCGAGGTTTTGGTGACTAATTTGTCGCAATATCTCCAACTTGGTGAATTTTTAAATGTTTCCAAGTTGACGAAATTGTAACCCAATTGAAAAAAATTCGCCAAATTGATTAAACTGACGTTGAATCAATGAAATGACCACTAATTGATGAAAGTTCAATACCTTGAAAAGAACATAAGAATAGATTATACGAATAACTTATTTCTCCGTCCGTCTGTCCGTCCGTCCATCTGCAATGATTGGCGAGAAATTTAGCAGGACTTCGCCAACTTGGCGACTTTTTAAAATGTTGCCAAATTGACAAAAATATCTCGAAATTGATAGAGGTGACTCCAAATGAGAAATAATATTTCGCAAATTCTTATTTCTGCCATATGACTCGCATACATTCTAATATATAAGAATTGCTTTTCTCTCCGTTTGTCTGTAACACTTGGTGATGTATTTTGGCAAACTTGGCGAATAATATAGCAAAGTATCCTCAACATGGCGATTAAAATATTTTAATATATGGACTATATCGCTTATTAAAGATGCTATCAGAATTGATAATTGTTAATTTAGAGTTGTGCGAAATATTAGTCAGTTAGTTACTTTGAAATAATATTACATGTTGTCATCCGGTAAATCGCCAAATTCAACATTAAAAACACAGTACCGTAGATCTTATACATTTTTTACTGTAAAAGGAGTAAACTTATTGCATTATGTAAGGCCAGTCATGTATTGCCCACATCAGATTGTTTTAAACATAACTAGCAGTTGTCAAAAATTAAATAAATATGGAACTACAATTGTTACTTTCCTTATATACACAATGTATAAGGAAAGTATTGTGACGGGGTCGAAAATTCGAATTCGAGTTTTCGACGGGAGAGCACGTTTCAAGCATCCCTAATCACGAATCAAACATTTTTGAAGTGATGTCTGTGTGTGTGTGTGTGTGAATGTATGTGTGTGTGTGTGTGTCAGTGAGCCTGTGGAGACGATAACTGACGAACGAATGGACCGATTCGAACCAAATTTGGTACAAAAATCACAATCCGTAAACACTGGAAGCCTATTGCCTTTATACGTAATCGAATGTTCAGAACATCCCTAAATTTTCGAATGAAATTTTGAAAAAATCGTCAAAAAATCAAAACCACTAATAAAGTTACGCAAATAGACATTTCTTATGTAATTTTTCATTAGAAAACGATTGACATAAATTTTAGAATCCTAATATGAACCATTCTCGAGATATTGTACATTTTTCAAAAAAATTATCAAAAAGTCATATAAAATAAAAAAAAATATTTCCTATTGAGAAACATGTTCACTTTTCATATATAATATCATGCGATAAATTGGGTGACATCATTCTCGTGGATCTAGCTCGTTCCATTCATGAAAAAAGATACTTTGAGTAATACTTTTACATTTGAACGCCAATTTATCTGCTGTAAGAGCAACTTATTTCTTCGTTCATAACGCTTGGCGAGATTTTGGCGACGAAATTGGCGGAATGTCGCCAACTTGGCGACTTTTTGAAATGTTGCCAAATTAACGAAAATCTCTCCAAATGGATAAAAATGACGCTAAATCAATGAAAAAGACGACTAATTGTCGAAAATTCAATATCTTAGAAAGGATATTAGTATCTACTAGAAGAAAAACCTATTTATTTTACTCTAAAAGTAGTAAATTCATTTCATTATATAAGGAAAGTCATGTGTTGCCCACATCAGATTTTTTTAAACTGTAAAAGTAGTATATTCGTTGCATTATTTAAGGAAAGTCATGTGTTGCCCACATCAGATTTTTTTTTTAATATTTCGTACCTTCAAAAGCAGTGAACAAATATTCAATTTGAAATTACTCTGTGATATCTTTCTCTTCAATTCGGTACATAGCGTGTCCTCTCTTCTCTCTCTCCCTCTCTCTCTTCCTCATCTTTCATTATAACTTTCCATGTATTTAATGACCGAAGGAGCAAAAACGAAAATTTGTAATTCTTACATCATAATCGCTTTTACTTCGTACTTTAAACTATTTCCCGAATGAAAAGAGAAAAATTGAAAAGGAAAGTTTTAGGAGATATAAATGTTTGATGTCATCGACAAGAAATGTAATTTAACATTCAGTTCTAGGCAATTCTTTAAAAAATGCTTGATTAGGAAAGATAAGAATGCTGCTAACAAGCTTAATTTTTGTTTCAAATAAAAGTGTAAATCAGGATATGAGATATTATTTAATAAACGTAAAGAAATGGTGAATATTGGTATTTTTATAATGCAATGTTAAATGTGTTAAGTACAGTGTCATCGAAACATTAAGAGCATTAAATTTTTTACATCTTTGTACCGATGTATTGACATAGAAGAACTTTTTTCAGTTCTTTGGCACTAATATACGCATAAACATATATCAAGAATATCGTCTGCTATTTTAAATACATTAAATTTTAAAACCTTTGTACCAATAAATTGAAACAGAACTTTTTTTTTCAGTTACTTGGCACTAATACATGTATCAAGAACATCATCTGCTATTTTTAATACATTAAATTTTAAAATCCATGTGCAGATAAATTGAAATAGTGGAGCTTCTTTTTCCAGTTATGTGGCACTCATATACACTGAAACATGTATCAACAATATCGTCTGCTATTTTTAATACATTCAAATTTCAAATCTTTGTACCTGTAAATTGAAATAGTAGAACTTATTCAGTTATTTGGTACTAATATACCTTCAAACATGTATCAAGAATATCGTCTGCTATTAATTAATCCGATAATTATTAATCAGTCTGCTTTAATAATCAAATAATTATTACAGACCTCTATTTATCAAACGAAAATATCGATTTTTTTTAGTGTGAAATAACTTGTATTATAGAGAACTATGACTCTATCTATTGGTATAAGAGTATCATTGAAGTTTCAAATTGATTGTTTCATCTAATCGTTATCATTGTACGTTATCATTGATTGTTTAAAAAAAAATACCCTTGTTCTAAATCCCCTAACAATTCAACAATAATGAGGCTAGTAGAGCGTTTTAGAGAAAATGGATATGTGTTGCAAATAAAGAAAGATTCTGCCATATTAACTCAAGATAAACTGTCTTTTTTCTTTCTCTCGACTCAGATCATCCGACCTACCCAAATGTGTATTATTTGTTTGGGGAGCAAGGACAGTGACACCCAATTTAGACCTGTACCCAGTGAGGACGGAAAAATTGAAACCGTACCTTCCTTCCACCAACCTCTCAGAAAAACTTTCGAACCCTCGGAATTAACGTGCCAGTACTCCGCTTTAACACGTGGACAGTTTAAGCAGAGCCAGGAATAGAATCCGTGTTCGAGTGCAATCCACGTACTTTAACCACTGGGATATCCAGTCCAAGGATAAACTGTCGGAAATAAAGACAACATTTATAAAACTCGTTAACGTCGGTAGGTTTAATTCGCGTTTTTAGCGTTTTTACACGGAATAGCCAATAATTGCAACAACAGCAAGAAAACTTGTTATACTCCGCAATTTTGCGTAACTCTGTTCATCGCAAAATTAAATCTTATCACACAACCGGCATCGATTTTATAAATATCAAGTTCATACTGCAGGAGACTACAAAGTCCAACTTCCTATTAAAGAAACGTATCTGAAGGAGGTGGTCCAAAAATGAGTATCCCGCTTCCATTGCTGATACCAGTATTGGGAGTACTGATAAACGCCATCAGTTAGTAAAATTTGCTTCTGCTTCTTATAATACTTCTTAAAAATATTTCTTTTCTATTGTAATTCCGAGTATTCATCGACCAGTTTTGCGTTTTTAGCGTCCCTCATCACAAATAGCTTATACATTGGCAACAAGAAAACTTACAACGTGCCATACTATTTTCTTATCAGCGCCTATTATCTCATAGGGAGTCATACCACATAACCAGATTACGATTTTGATAAGAATGAGCCCAAGATGCACTAGGCTGGAATAGTAAAGTTGTAGTCACAAAACCCGACTACATCGAGTAGGCCGGTTCTGTGACACAAACACGATAACTAGTCCACGAACGCGATAACTAGTCCACGAACGCGATAACTAGTCCACGAACGCGATAACTAGTCCACGAACGCGATAACTAGTCCACGAACACCAATATCTGCAGTGAGAGAGTGATTTTTTGCTTTGATTACTATCATTCGTAAATAAGTTTATTCAAGTTAATAGATATCCGAAACGTACATAAATAAAAATTTTACAGATAATTTTTTAACCACGTATTTATACTTTGTCATCATATTTATTATGTACTTGGTAAGGACTCGATAACCTTTTAGTTATCATTTCTTCAATTTGCATTTATATATATTATTTTCCTGTCAACTTTAGCGAGTTTCGGTGGGAAAGACCAATCAGGAGCTTACCAGGCGAAGGGTAGATTCTAGAAGAGGGATAGCATCAATTTTAGACAGATCGATCTGTAAAGCGTATCGCAGCTACGCCATGTTCTCTGAGAAGTTAATTATTGATCACAAAAAAGTGGATAAGACTCGGACGGTTGACGGACAGTCGACCTACACTTGGTCGACGATGTTAATCCACGGAAACGAAGAAATCCGGATCTGTGGAAATTATATATTCCACTTAAAATCATTCAATATTTCTTGTGGATTGCGTGAGGGTTCATAATAAGTAGGATATACGTATGGGTATAGCCACCAAACGTATATTGTCTACTTTATGTGTAATTAGTGTCTGTCCATGGTAGAATTCTTGCCTTCCTAATTTCGTTATGTTAGTTTGAGAAGTAACTGTTGGTTAATGCATGTGTTTAGCCTCATAATATCTGATTGTGCATTCCTTGGCTGTTAGGATTGAATAATTTCTATTTACAGGTTCGAGTAACTCTGATAATGTGCAGGCAAAAATATTTTACAAAAACCGACCTGGGTAAAGATTTTACAACGTCATATAAAGCGAATCTAAATATTTTATTTTTTACAAAACATTTTATTTTCCGTACATGCATATTATACTGTATAGGTGAAAGTATTGCGACGAGGTCGAAAATTCGAATTCGATTTTTTTTTTGACGGAAAAGCATGTTTCAATCATTTTTGACCTCGAATCAAACCTTATTGAGGTGACATCTGTGGGTGTATATTAGTCTATGTACATTTTTATTAATGTGTGAGGCCGTGAGTCTGTGGACATCATATGTCAAAAACGACTGGAGTGTTTCGAAAGTAATTTAGCACGATTACAGTAGGAAAATACTGGAACCTAATTGATTCTTAACGAAATCGCATGTTCCATCAATTTTCGAATGAAATTTTGAATAATTCATTGAAAATCCAGAACCCTTTACTAATAAACAATAAATAATGTTTAGACTAACGTTCCGTTATAAATAAAGTGATACAAACATAATAAACCTTTCTCGAGATACTGCAGAATTTACTCATCAATTTTTCAAAGATGTTAAAATTTTTAGAACCTTTAACAATGTTAAACAAATAATTATTTTAGACAGCATTTGACAATAGTAACCGAATAACACCAACTTGAGAACGTTAAAACGAACAGTTCTAGGGATTTTTTATATTTTTCAAATAAATTTATCAAAAAAATTACATAAATAAAATAATATTAGTGACTATCGTTCAATATGTTCACTTTCTTTATATGCAATATTGTGCAATACATCTGTTAACATCTTTACCGCGAATCTAGTTCGTTACATTCACAAGAGAAGATACTTTTTGTAATAGTTTTTAATTTTAGCGCCCATGAATGCTCTAAAAGTCACTTATTTGCCGGGATATTCATTAAAAGTCATTGGATTTTGATGAGGATTCTGCATGTGAGTATGAATAAGTCATTATGTTTGGACACGGTTGTCAAGAGCGACCCAGTCCAATTTACGCGGTGCTAATTTAATGCTCTAAACATTATGTCGTGGATGTTATACATCATTATTTAGCTGTGAATGGAAGAAAAGTCATAGTATTATATAGTGAAAGCCAAATGCTGTCCGCAACATATTTTTAATTTCTTATACATAGTATTGAGAAAGTATTGTTTGCCAATATATGTTTTAAGACCTCCAGAAAACGGGCGGATTATTTGTCCGTCTGTCTGTCTAATGTCTGTGGTCGATTTCCTGTGTACAGGATAACCGCGACATATATTAATGGATCTTCACGAAACTCTGTATTCGGCTTTGTATTAAAAAATCTAGAACTGTATAGAATTTTTCTTTAATTCGAGGGAAAACTTTAAATTTTATTCGAAATTTTATATTATTTTACCATGGCAGCATAGAACAGAATCTGATATAATCATGGGTAAAAGGGTTTATTATTAAGACATAAATATTTTAATAATTGTTAAGACATAATAATTTTAATAATTGTTGTGAAAAACAGCTGCAATATAATTTTTTTTATTCGTGACGTCAGTAACTCTCCTTGAGAGGCAAATTAACCCCCCCCCCCCCGGAGGTATATTGTCAAGTATGGCATCAATCAAAAGATTTTCAAGCCCTTTAAAGTGAAGGGTAACACGCTATAGTTGTAATCATTCGGACACCCGATACAGATTCCTTTTTTTTTTTTTTAAATGTAAAGAAAAATGAATTCTGGTATGAGAAAGTGGAGTTGAGCCACACCTCAGTTAAGTTTTTGCTATGTTTTCGAAAAAAACAAAGAAAATACTTAACGAGAAAATTTTGGCGTTAAAATAACAGAAGAAAAACACGAAGAATAAAAAAAATTAATGTGGTAAAAATATTCCATTTAGAATAATGAGAGTGATTATGGAATATAATGGCAATTTCTAAGGACAGGAACACATTTTAACAAGCCTTTTATTTTCCTCAAGTTTTAAAATGCCACTACTTTTCAGCGAAATAATTTTCCAGGTATAATGTGTGTTGCTGTTACGACTACAACTGTGTAAAAAAATAATTTTTTAAAACGGAAGCATTCTGTAATGCTATAATCGTACATATTTTAAATGGACTAAGTTGAACTTTTACCAAAAGCGAAATAAAAATATTTTTTTTCTTTTAAGAAATCAATATAGCACAATGGATACTTTGCATTTAAAATAATAAAAGTAAATAGTGGCAACGGAAATCGATGACAGACAAGAATAAATTTCTGTTACCAACTGTTCAAAATAGCCTCTCCCAGAAAAACAATGTGCTTCCGATATTTTTACACAATATTTTATTATTAATGATCTTGCACTTTTATAATTTATCACTACGTATAATTGTCTATCGTATCTAAAATGACTAGGTTTTATCTTTCCAGAAACGTCCAAAACTCCACAGTAACCTAGAAGGTTAATTGTTTTTTACACTTTACAGAGTTCATTTCAACGTAAAGAGCTTGCAGTTTCGTCTTGCAGTCGAGTTCAACGGTAGAGCGTCGGGTGGACAGTTCGAAGATTCGGGGTTGGATTCCCGGTTGGGACAGCAAGATTCATTACATTGGCGCGCAAATAGATCAACCCTGTAGGTTAGTGAAAAGATGTCGAAAGTCTGGAATTTACCTTAGTACGACTAGCAGGGAATTAAGTGGACTCTGCAAATTCAGTGGATATCGAACGCTTATTTCAAATCGAGAGAATAACGATTACTCAGGAAGCCTTGAGGATAAAAAGAGTATCTGGGGTCTAACCTGAGGCAAAAAATAGCAAGATGTGGTCAGTCAGACTGTTATTTGCACACCAATCTGACATTAGAGGAGATGCAGAGTCAACTTCAACGATAAAAGCTTGCAATTTCGTCCCAGTAGCTCAACGATACAGTGTCGGCTGGCCAGTTCAAAGATCAAGAATTTGATTCTCGGTTGGGACAGCAAGGTTCTTCACAACTTGTAATATCGAGCCAACGGCTCCTACCGTGCTGTAAACACCGGTTCTCGTTAGATCACCGCAGTCAAACAGCATCGGGCGCGGTTAGTACTTGGGTGGGTGACCACCTGGCAACACCGCGTGCTGTTGGCACATCTCGGGTGCGGTATCCCCGTGGTTTGCGCGCTAGATTTGCACGCTGCCACAACTGCCGCCGTGTTCATGCGGAGTACGATCACGTTAAACATGTGGGTCCGTAAGTCCTTCCGTGAGGTTGGTGGTAGGGGAAGGAGGGTACGGTCCCTGTGGATGCCTCCCCCACTGGGTTCCGGTCTAAATTGGGTGGCACTTCCCAGTCGTCCAAGCAGTTACCTTACACCTTTCTGGTAGGTCGGACGGTCTGGGTCTCAACAACAACAGCAACTTATAATATCGACTACGGTACATATTCAAACGGAGTCGGATTTTGGATTTATCCCCAGGGGTCGAAGAAAACGGGGCGTCTCGAAAAGACTTTCAAAACCTCCAGAAGTCTCGCCGTTGACCCAGTAGGCTGAATCTTTGCACACTTTTAGTATTGATTGCGATACAAAACGTAAAGGAGCTGAAATTTCGATTCACACTCCGGGTTAGGAGAAGAGAAGTGGGATTTTTTCAGAAAAGTAGTTTTAGATCCTCCAAAAACACCCTGGTAAGCTAGAAGGCAGAATCTTTGCACATTTATATTGCAGACCCTCCGACAGAACCTAAAAGTCGGATCTGGGATCCTCCTCCCTTATGGCGTAAAGACGATTTTTAGAAGTGTTTTTCCAAACGCTCAATCAGCCCTTCAGCGATTTAAAGGAATAAATTTTAATAGCAACCATTATACCAAATTTAAGAACCTAATTTATACTGTATTATTTCGGATCGGTGCCCATAGGTGGTTAATCTATTATTCTGTGCCGAACCTGATGAAGCTGGATTTTCGATTATTCTCCCAGAATGGAAATAAAGGGGATGGGTAGTTTGTCTATCCTAATCTCCAGAAGTCCCCACCGTGGACATTAAATAATGAAACTCGACCACAAAGCTAATTCTAACTGGGCCTATTTTCAATTGAAACAAAGATTTCACCATACATTGTTAAACGAAATAAAACTTGTTAAAATAAATTGCTACCTCATTTTTCGAGTGTTAGTTTCCCTGTCTTTAACAGACTTAAATACCAATTTTTAAATATCGAAATGAAAAATGACGTATGATGAAAGATTATCAATAAGTTAAAATGATTTATGTAAAGAATAGGGAAAAACGTAAACAACGTAATGAAGGACAAATTAGTTTATAATGGAGCTGTGATGATAATATGCGCGATTTTGGAATTTCCATGACAATAAATGTAAAGACGAGTCAAATTCGCATCACAAGCAATAAATGTAAGTTACCTTGAACAATAGGGTCAGTCAGCGAGACGTTAATTTTGGCACTAAAACTGACGATATTCCATGATAAGATCCATGATAAGATCACCACAGATATTCAGGGGTATCTTGCGTTAAAAGACCATCATGGGAGGTTACGTTTCAACTAAAAAATGAAAGTTACGATGAACAGCAGAGCCTGACAAAGAGACGTCAATTTCGACGCTAAAACTGACGATATTCATGTGCTATGATAAGATCACCACATATGTTCAGAGGTATCTTGTGGTGAAAGACCACAATGGGAGGTTACGTTCTTATTTTAAAATCGAAGTTACCTCTAACGATGGGGTCAGATTGCGAGACATCAATTTTGACACTAAAACTGATTATATTCATGTGCCATGATAGGATCACCAAAAATGTTCAGGGAGATCTCGTGGTGAAAGATCACCATGAGAATTGACAATCCAATTCAAGATTCAATATTACATGCAGCAGCGAGATGCCAATTTTGACAATGAAATTGACGATATTCAAAAATTGAAGTTACCTCGAAGGATGGGGACAGACAGCGAGACATCAATTTTGACACTAAAACTGATTATATTCATGTGCCATGATAGGATCACCACAGATGTTCAGTGGGATCTAGTAGTAATAGACCACCATGGGAGTTGACAATCCAATTCAAGATTCAATATTACATGAAGCAGCGAGATCCCAATTTTGACACTAAAATTGACTATATTCATGTGCCATGATAAGATCACTACAGATGTTCAAGGCGATCTTGTGGTGAAAGGCAACCATGAGAGGTTACCCTCCAATTTAAAAATCAATGTTACAACAAGTAGCAAAACGTCAATTTTGACACTAAAATTGACGTTATCCATGTGCGTTATCCATATGTGAAGTTATCGATAAGATCACCACAGATGTTCAGGGGGATCTTGTGTGGAAGTACCACCATGTGTGGTCAATCTTACCAATCAGAGCTAAGACTGGGGAGGGGGGGTATTCCCCCCCAATAAGGTTCAAATCCAAAGATCTAGTATCAATAGAAGCATCCTTTCCATTATTTAGCCATCTTAAAAGCATGGCCAGTATCTCTCGGAATCTCCCGCTTCGCTTCTACAAATGACTGCCAGATTTATCGCATTCGCTCTAGAACGCCGCATTGTAGCAGTTCCAAAAAATTCTAAAAATGTGCCATTGTGGTAATTTCTTAATTGTTATACACAATTTTTCTTTTTGGAATTTTAATCAACGTATTTTTAAAGCTCTAAAATATACAGATTCAAAATGCTTGGATTAAAATTCTGCAACACTTTTTTTTTTCTTTCAAATTTATTTTCACATCTTTGTAACGGTATTTTAGCTTATTTTTTTAAATTATCATGGCAGAAAATGAATTCAAATAAAATTTATTTAATACCTTCAGTTTTTTTTATCATAAAACATAAAAAAATGTACGGACAAATAACATTTTGTTAATATTGTTAACGAGATTTAAGTAATAATTAAGCAAATCGCTACAGTCTATTAATTGCTAAACAATTTATATTTCTAAAGCACAAAACTTCGTTCCCAGATTGTTCTTGGTATATTTCTTTCTAAAACTCTATTTTGTAAATTCTATAAATGTATAACAACAGTCCTGCTCTCTGTAAATTGAATTCGAAGAACTGTTTGCACTGGGCAGACCAAAATCCCCATGATGTGGTCTCACTTCCGTTACGCCGAGCAAAAGTGACTGTGTGGTGCAGGATAACAAGCATCTTCATCCTAGGCCCTTTCTTTTTTGAAGAAGTTACTGTCGCAGGTATACGCACGTTTACGGTATTAGGTGGTCGCTATGAAGCAATTTTGGCTAATTACGTCATTCCCGAATTGCAACAGCAAAATGCCCTATCTGACGTCGTGTGGATGCAAGATGGCACTCCTCTACATGGGGGTGGATCTCCTGTGAAGCGTTTATTTGACACAAAAGTTTCGTGACAGAATTATCTCCCGCCATTTCACGTTTCCGTGGCCATCCATATCCCCCGATCTCACTTAAATGGATTTCTTGATGTGGGAATAAATGACATCCAAAGTGTATGCAGGCAATCCGCAAACTCTATTTGATTTGAAAGATGCCATCGCAAGTAAGATTTAACAGATTCCTCTTGCCAGGGCACGTGCTTCATTGCTATCCACCATCTGTCGCATGCAAAGTGTTATCGCTTGTGAAAGCGGGCACGTGGAAAATTTGTGAAACACAATAAAATGTTTTGCTTTTCTGTCGCAGGTCTGGTCTTATTGGTTGTTTTCACTTTTTTCTTACTCTCTGCCTAGAATCAGCGTTTGTAGTGCTGAAGGTACCGTTTCAGCGCCATTTATGGTTTTTCACTGTGAAGATCATATTCCAATAAAAAAAGTCGATGTTGCCATTTGAAAATTGTGTCACTATAACCCCAACTGTGAGAACAGAACTGCTGTTTTTTCACATCATTTTTGAGCACATACCTTAAAATACCTGCATCCAAAATTTCTTTCCGTTTCATGAATTGTATAATTACTAGGGACTCATATATCGGCAAAGTTTTTTTTATAATCACCCAATATATATATTATATATATATATATATATATGTATATATATATCTTATATTTTATATATATATATATATATAATATAAGATGTGAGAGTAAAAAGGAGGAAGGTTTAGCGAGATGCTTACTGAAAGGCGGTAAGGGGTTGTGACCTTACACCTCAGTTGTCAATATGCATGTCTTAAATGGCGCGGCATTGCACTCCTGGACGCCAGCACTGACTGAAGCCAACCTCCGAAGTGATAATAATAATTATCACAAAATCTTTTGAAAGGAAAGTCCATGGAACAAACATTTCTTGTCGCGTTACATCTACCAGTTCCTCAAACTGCATGTTGCCTCCTAAATACCACATTTTGGTATCTTGCTGCGGTCCTGTCCTGATGGCGCTACAATCACATTGTTTGTGATTAATCAACTTTGGAGATGAGATAAAATTGATGTCAATTCCAATCCATATTTGTTATTTTTACCATAGAAATTATTAATATAATGTTTCATAAAAGATTTGGGATATTGTTGTTTATATACCTGTTGTAGGAATGCCTCATCATATCTGATTCTAATGACGCCACTTTTGATGATTCTTATATATATATATATATATATATATATATATATATATATATATATATATACACTCTTTTGCAAAAGAAAACGAAGCATCCCTAAAAAATAATCCGATTATCTCGAAATTTCGCATGCAAATTCCTTTATACCTAGTATGCAAATGATTAAATTTGTCAATTAGTGTTAACTTCGGTCATAGCGCGAATTTCTACTGCGCAACTAGCATTCCATAAAACATGTTTAAAATGCGGACAGTTTATCTTTGTTCGCTAGATCTTGGAGTCTTCTTGGAGTCTTCTTGGAGTCTTGGAGATCTTCGCTAGTTCCGTGGAGACGTGTGTGGAGGCGCCAGGACCAGCGGTCCCAATTAGCCTTTGTTTTACGCAGACGTACAGCCATTTCCCCTGGTGTGATGGTGTGGAGTGCTATCTCTAACGACTGCAGGTCGCCACTAGTCATGCTGTGTACAACTTTAGCAGCTCAACGATATGTTGATGAAATCCTGCGACCGTTTGTGTTACTCTTCATGACACGTCATTCTGAGACCATTTTCCAACAAGATAATGGCACGCCACATACGGCTCGCATATCTGTGGACTGTCTCCGTGCTATTGATACTGGTCCTTGGCCAACAAGATCAGCAGACCTTTCGACAATAGAGCATGTATGGAACATGCTAGGCCGCCAGATTCGGCCACCCCGAAATGTAGTAGATCTGGAGCAACAATTAAGGAATGCCTGACAGAATGTATCGCAGGATGACATTAGGAAACTTTATCACTCCTTACCTAGGCGTATACAAGCATGCATTGCCACCAAGGGCGGTTTCACCAATTACTGATTTTAAAATTCAATGTGCAATTGCTAACAATTGATGGGTCCTGCGGCCTTGATTTTGTAATCATTTCATTACCTGTAAATGAGCTGTACACATATTTAATTTCACTAAAAATAGTCCTTTTCTTCCTGGTGCTTCTTTGTTTTTGCAAAAGAGTGTGTATTTATATATAAACTTAAATGGAACAGGAAAACTAAGTACTAAAAGATGACCGAGGAGGGGACTTGTGACCCCGCTCCCGGGTTAAGCAAGCTTTATGTCGCGACGACACTCCTGGTAGCCGATACTAAGTAAGAGTACATAAGTATCTAAACTGAAATCCAAGAGATTTGCAAAGGTATATATCCATACAGAGAGAAATTATAATGGCTATTACAAATTAAAATAATTTTATAAAATACTCAATACGAACATTAAAACATTAATATTCAATATAAATTAAAAATAAAAATAAAAATAAAAATAAAAATGTATAAGCCATTGACCATTACAACTAAAATAATTTGCGGTAGATCCTTTACCATGTTTACACCTTCAAATCGAACCAACTGACATGTCATCACCATTACATCCCAAGCTTAATTACTCAACATTCCATGTACAAAATATTTACTGTACTAACCCTTATCATCAACTTAGACCAAGAAATCCCTGAAACAATCCGTTACAGTTATGCTATAGACTTTGCATACAATATTGCATAAAAACATCTTTGGGTATCCTTGCCCTATTGCTACTGACAAAAAATTACGGTCGGCGAACAATCTGTCCCGTGAAATAGTATTCAAATGCTTACTCCGTAAAAGCTGATTAAGTATGATATTCCGGAATACATTTCTGTGAAGGTAGTAAGTACTCCATGGTGTAATGAAGTTGATATGATATCAAATCGAAATCCCTTCTTTTGTCATACATTTTAAACCTTGTTTTTCCTGCGTTCTACCTTATAATGCGTAGATCCAATAAATCCAAACCATCATCATAGGTCTATATCATATGAGGAGTTTCAATTAATTTCAAATTCGAAGGATAGAAATCGAAATTCATTATATGGTCTTTTTTGCTATAACCCAAAAGAACATCATCAACGTATCTAATATATAGAACTTCGTTTAAGAGGTGTAGCCCTTTTTCAAACTTATTCAAATAAATGTTAGCCAAAACAGAGGAACAACCAACCTCCCTCCATAGGAATACCGTGTTTCTGTTTGTAAGAATTTAAACTATCATTAAGTACCGTCTCGAACAAAACCAATTCAAAAAAAGTTTTATATTTAACTATATTAATGAGTGATTTAATATCATGTTCATCGTATAATTCCACAATAATGTCAAATAGTACATTTATATCATTATTAGTGAAGAGATCACCAAAATCGTAACTGCCGTAATATAGGCTTTCTGGTATTTAGTTTATCATACTGATGACATCATAACTGTTGTTGATGAAGTGTGCTCCACGAAGTTTAGCCTTAACGACCACTTCTTTCAAGATGCTTAACAGTGGTTTGTTAGTAATGGTGAGATAGGTTTCATATCCGTTCGTAATCGGTCTGAATTTTACAGGTGGTTTGTGTTATTTAGGAATCATAGTAACATAAGGGAACCGTATCGATTTTACAATATATTCAATTTTTACTTTCCTTATATACATAATGTATAAGGAAAGTATTGTGACGGGGTCGAAAATTCGAATTCGAGTTTTCGACGGGAGAGCACGTTTCAAGCATCCCTGATCACGAATCAAACATTTTTGAAGTGATGTCTGTGTGTGTGTATGTGTGTGTGTGTGTGTGAAAGTATGTGTGTGTGTGTCAGTGAGTCTGTGGAGACGATAACTGACGAACGAATGGACCGATTTAACCAAATTTGGTACAAAAATCACAATCCGTAAACACTGGAAGCCTATTGTTTTTATACGGAATCGAATGTTCAGAACCCCCCTAAATTTTCAAATAAAATTTTGAAAAAATCGTCAAAAAATCAAAACCGCTAATAAAGTTACGCAAATAGACATTTCTTATGTAATTTTTCATTAGAAAACGATTGGCATAAATTTTAGAACGTTAACATGAGCCGTTTTCGAGATATTGCACATTTTTCAAGAAAAATATCAAAAAGTCATATAAAATGAAAAAAAATATTTCCTATTGAGAAACATGTTCACTTTTCATATGTTATGCCATGCGATAAATTGGGTGACATCATTCTCGTGGATCTAGCTCGTTCCATTCATGAAAAAAGATACTTTGAGTAATACTTTTGTATTTGAACGCCAATAGTCATTCATCTGCTGTAAGAACAACTTATTTCTTCGTCCATAACGCTTGGCGAGATTTTGGCGACGGATTTGGCGGAATGTCGTCAACTTGGCGACTTTGTGAAATGTTGCCAAATTAACGAAAATCTCGCCAAATGAATAAAAATGACGCTAAATCAATTAAAATGACGACTAATTGACGAAAATTCAGTATCTTGGATAGAATATTAATATCTACTATAAGAAAAACCTATTTTTTACTCTAAAAGTAGTAAATTCATTACATTATATAAGGAAAGTCATGTGTTTCCCACATCAGATTTTTTAATATTTAGCTATAATATGATTTTCTATTTGTTTTCTAGAATATTTCAAAAGAATATAAGTGTCACGGTTATTATAACATTCTGTAAGGGTTTTCAATCTTTACATGTAAAAGCATAATTTGCCGTAACTTCGTCTACGTAAGTGACTTTCTTCGTATGATTTTTAAAGCCATTTCCATGATATATTAAGTGGAATTTCGTAATAAAACTATTCTTCCACTCCCCAAATACGTGAATAGGCATATTATACGTAACTGCCATTTTGTATATAAAATTGACGATATCATTTTCAAAAAATGTGTGAACATGTCTATTCTTGGGAAAACTGTATTTAGTGTCCAATTCCAATAACTTTCTAGTATTATTGTCACCAATTAATTTTAGATCTCCGGTAATAACATGACCATGATGATCGTCGAGAAAATCAATAAATTCCTGACAACTGCACTCGGAATATAATATACCACCCACCGACTTACATGCATTATTGTAATTATGAATACTTCTACAAATTGGCCTCAAATATTTATATGTGATGTTCACCTTTATATACCCAATTGGCATCAAATAATGGAATTTTTCATTATAGTTGTCAATTTTACCTCGTTATCACCTTTATTTTTACATTTCACGACCATATATATATTCATTAGTCATTTCAGTTTTGTTTTCCTTAGTCAAGGAAATAGTCTTAATACTAGATTGTGCCTTTTTCCTGGAACATTGCTGGTGCTGTGGACTTCACGTTAAATGCACTAATAAATTCATTGCTGCTGCAAAATTTCCACATATCCTCCAAGTATTTTATTCGAAATCCATATACTACGTTTTTGATCCATTTATGTGAAATATTTTCTTTATCTGCATTCAACCTTCCAAAATCCATTAAAGTCACAATTGTATCGTTGTAATTAATTTTCTTCTTTCAACCTCCCCTTGTTTTTCTTTTTTCACAAGCCCGATTATTTATATTGCCAACAGCAATAGGAGTATAGTGTTTACAAACCTGTTCATTATTATAAATGACATTTTATTTCAAAGTGTTCAAACCAGAAGGAAATAACGTATTGTAACTTTCAATATATCGGTTCTCCCACCATAAACGCTCATTCCAATCAATCACGATGTCCACAATAGAAACTTGCATAGCGTCAATACCGTGTTCTTTAAAATGTCTAATTTCCAATGAAGCCACAGGCATACTATTATTTTTTAAACGATACGTTTGAGTGTGGAACAAATTGACACGAATGTTAAGACAATTTTTTGTCTAACCGATGTATTTTAGGCCGCACCTTAAACACTTTATACAATAAACACAATTATAAGTTTTACAAAATATATACATCTATATATATATATATATATTATAAAATTATTTTAATTGGTAATAGCCATTATAATTCCTTTCTGTATGTTTATATTTGCAACTCTCTTGGATTTTGATTTAGATACTTATGTATTTTTTTGGCTAAATACCGGCTACCGGGAATGTTGTCGCGACATAAATCTTGCTTAACCGGGGAACAGGGGTCACCCCCGGCCATCTTTTGGTACTTCTTGTGGTACTGTATATATACCCAAGTTATGGATTCAGGGTGGACCTCACAAAACCAATAAGAATGCAAAATAAAGACGAGCCTTGCTAATCCGACACATATGTATCTATATAGAAAGGAAAATCATCACACGTTACTCATAATTCATTTTTGGCGAAAAAATCGCAGGAAATCAAATATCAGCAAAGTATCTAACTGCGAGTTGCTGTCTGAAAAAATCACACCGAATTTCAAATGCATTTGTCGCAAATTGGTCGAGATGTCGTGACGACCGATTTTCAAATATGAGAAAAATGCGTTTAAAGTTTTGAGAACGCGTTCTCGATGTTTGTAATTGTATTAGTATAATTGATATGTCTCTGCCATTTCTACTAATTTCTTCTTGAAATTTGAACAGAATATTTTTTAGACTTCTTATTTTTTGAAAATAAAAAAAAAGTGAATTTTCCGAGCTAAACCTATTTGTCCGCGATTAATGCACATTTTCCTTTTTGAAAATAAAAACAGTAAATTATCCGATCTATTCAGGTACATGTGCCCCATAATACTTTAAGTGGTTCTTTATTTGGTATCATTCTTAATCCTTAACTTTAACCTTAACTTATAATCTAATCCAGCTCAACAAAATGGTTAGAAAACAGAATCGAAAAACCTATTTGTCCGCGATTAATGCACATTTTCCTTTCTGAAATAGTAATATTTAAACTGTATATTTCAGAAAACGTAACTTTCTGAAATAGTAGAAAGAATGGATCGGATGGATCAAAGATGAAAAGCAGAAAATGTTAAATATCGTGAAACTTCGGAGAACATAAAATGCACTTTTTATTCAAATCAGGCGAGTGTGTTCCAATACAATAGTTTTATGTACATTATCAGTTCGAATAAGAAAAAGATAAAATTTTATCTCTAGTCCATATTGTGTCCTTAAGTATCTCGAACGACATCCATGTCCTTCGGACTTTTAGATAAAGAACTATAGAAATCTGCGTTGTGAAAGAGAATAAAAGGAAGTTTATATACGTAAATCTTTGCAAATGAACTTTATATTAATTTTCTATTTCGTATGTAATAATAATGAGATAATTTCTCAACATTTACTTTATATTACGTTAAAATACTGAATATACCAATTAACTCTGGCGATATATATATATATATATATATATATATCTATATAAATAAAAATGAAAATCTGTCTGTCTGTCTGTCTGTTTGTCACACCATCACGGGAGAACGGCTGAACCGAATTTGATGAAATTTTGTGGGTAGCTCAGAAATAGCCCCACTTAAAATTATATCCGTGTTTTGAGTTTCTACGACCAGTGGTTCTCGAGATATCAGTAAAAAACGAAATTTTCGTTTGTCTCATCATCACGGAAAAACGGCTGAACCGAATTTAATGAAATTTGGTGAATAGCCTTGAAATATCCCCCCATAAATTTTGTCCAAGTTTCGAGTTTCTAAGACCTGGGGTTGTCGAGATATTAATGAAAAACGGAACTTTTTCCTAGGAGTTCTACTCCCTAACTCCGTGGTTTATCCAAACGAAAAGCTTGAAAATCGTTTGAAAGTGAATTAAAATTTAATCTCTGAGTTTGATGGGAGATTTTTTGCGTTAATTAGTCACTTTCTGAAAACATGAATTGTTTGAAACATGATTTAAAGGGGAAATCTATCTCCATGGTTCATGGTTTATTTAAAACAAGCTTTTACGGAACAATGAGAAGTATAGAGAAATCAAAATCGTTATTTAATTTCGCAGTTTATGTTATAAGACATGACATATTTAACATGTTATAAGATTCTATCTTATATCATGTTACTCAGAAACGCAAGTAAATTAAATCTGTCTGTTAATTTTAATAATTATTTTTTCGATTTGAATAATAAATAAATGGATATAAAAATATATTTTAGAAAAGAACGATTTGATTTTTCTTATAGCATTTTTGACTGGATAATATTAATTACGGTCTTCAGGTTTAAAAATTATTATTATTTATATTTTCGGGGATTATTGATTCAAGGATTATTGATATTTTCAAGTTATTATGCAATTATTTTATTATGACAAAAATTGTTTAAACTCATGCATTGTATGTTGTACGAATCTTCTACAAATACACGTGTATATCTTTTAATCTACGAGAATATAAGTAGTACAGGTATATTGACATATGTTTTGATATATATTGGCATATATTGGAATCAATTACGACCTTCTGGTATAAAGAGTACGGATATTATTGATGTTTTCAATTTATTACGTCATCTCTTTTATTTTGGCAAATATTTTTGAGACGCATATTGTAATACGGGTAATCTTCTACTAACACATTGGCATATTTTCTGATCTGCGACAATATAATTAGTACGGGGTTGCATATATTCATTCAATTCCTATTTTTTCTTCTGTAAATTTGCTTACAAAAGGGGGCAGGATGTTTTATTCTTCAGATCTGATCGTGAAGATAATTTTGCATAGTGAGAACATATATTCTTAAACTTCTCTTTAGGAGCAATAAATTTAATATTTTAACAGAATTTGCACATGATTGCGAACTTTAAGTTTCTTTAAATTATACACTCCGTACGAATAACGGGTGTGCTGTTAGTGGTTAATAAATTTTAACATTTTAGGAGGATATATCATGTTGCTCGGCATCGCAATTAAATTAAATGTGTTTGTTAATGTTTTTATTATTTTTTTTCGATTTAAATAATAAATAAATGGATAAATGGATATAAAAGTATATCTTATGAATGGACGGTTTGATTTTTCTTTTAATTATATTAATTGCTGACTGCGTACATCAATTTCATTTATTTTGGCAAAGAGTTTTCAAGCTTATATCGTATTTAGCTACTAAACTCATATATTGTGTTTAGCCAATAAATTCATATAGCCGATTGTTGAAACAGAAAAAGAGTAGAGCGGGTATATCTTCTAATACAATTGTAGTGTTTTCATTTAGTATATTGAAACGGGATAAGAATGTTTCATTCAGATCTGCAAATTCAAAGCTACGAATTTGGAGGGATATCGCTAATTTGACAACTTTTCTTAAACTTTGCCAAATTGACGGAAATGTCGCCAAATTGATATAAACGACACACAAACAGCTGCCATAAACCTTCGCGTTGGTAGTGTGGCTTGGGTCTTCTACATATCAATGATTTTTTTTTTGTTTTGTTAGAAGAGAGTACTGAAATGATGTTTGGTTAGCATTTATCTGTCAGACCAACCATCCTACTTAGTAATACATTTAGCGAATTTTTAAAATGTCACCAAATTGATAAAAATGTTTTCAAATCTATAAAAATATCTTGAAATTGATAAAATTGCGCTACATAAATGATATTAATTGTTTTTTGTTTTTAGGGGATAGTATTGTGATGATATTTCGTCAATTTCTCGCAAAGTGGAACTGTCAGTTCTACAGTCCCACTTGGCGATAAATTTGGCGATTTTTTAAAATGTCGCTAATTTGACGAAACTGTCGCCAAATGTTCCATAGAAATATAACTATTTAGACGATATTTTTTCTACCAATTTATTTGAAGCAAATGATATCATGTCGCTTAGCAACGGATTTAAATCCAATGTGTTTATGCGGCAGACGATTTTTATTAAATCCTTTCCGATTTGAATAATGAAGATATGTATATAAAATAAATTTCATTGCCATTTCATTTTGGACTGGATAATATCAATCATACTCTTCAGGTTTAAACATTATTATTATTGATATTTTCCGGAATTATTGATTCAGGGATTATTGATATTTTTAAGTTATTACGCCATTGTTTTATTGCGGCAAAAATTGCTGACACACGCATATTGTACGTTGTACGAGTAATCTTCTAGGAATGCACGGGTATATCTTCTAACCTACGAGAATATAAGTAGTACAGGTATATTGGCATATATTTTGACATATACTGGCATATATATTGGAATCAAGTACAGTCTTCTGGTATGAAGATTAAGGGGATTAATTATATATTCAATTTATTACGTCGTCTGTTGTATTTTACCAAAAAACATTTGTGACTCATATTGCAAAACGGGTAATCTTCTACTAATAATCGGACATTATAAGTAGTACGTGTATATCTTCCCATATAATTTTAGCACTTTAATTTTGACATATATTGGAATAAATGACTGTCTTCAGATTTAAAGATTACGGGTTTATTGGTATTTTTATTTTATACATGTAATCTACTAATACAGGTTATATTTTCTAATATTCGCGTATATAATTAGTACGGGTCCCATACAATTTTAACGCTTTTATTTTGCATATATTGATTCAATTCCATATTTTTTTTATATTTGCTTACATAAGGGGTCCAAGATGTTTTAGTCTTCAGATATGTCCATGAAGATAATTTTATATAGCGAGAACAGAGATTCTTAAACTTCTTTTTAGGAGCATTATATTAAATATTTTAACAGAATATTTTGATTAAACATGTCATTTAGTATACTATAAGAATTTGGGCATGATTATGAATTTCAAGTTTCTTTATATTATATACTCCGTACGAAGAACGGGTATGCTGCTAGTATATATATATATATATAAAAGGCAATGTCTGTGTGTGTGTGTGTGTGTGCGTCTGTCTGTCTTATACACTATACGTTTCGCGACCGCGCGTCGGAGAGCTACGAAATTTGGCAATCGGACACCCGGGGGGGAGGGAAGGGGACACGTGAAAACCGATTTTCAAAATTCTAATTATTTTTTTATTTATTTAATGTTTTATGCGATTTCGACCGTTTTTTGCCCTTTTTGTACTTTTTTCTCCACGATCGGGACGTCGTAGAAATAAACAAATCACACCATCGGAAAGAGCAGACAATTGCGAGTAAAAATATATACATTTCAAATTTCAATTTCGATTTCTAATATTTTTTAAAGATTTTAAAACAAAAGTCACTTTCGGTTCAAAAAAACCAACTTTTGTTTTTAAATCCTTCCATCGTAAAAACTACTCATAATTTCGACTAATAATTTACATTTTTAGAAAGGCCAAAGATCTGGCATTCTTACAAGTCTAATCTGGTTAAGAAATATTGAAAATTGCCTGCAGGATCGCAATTTTAAAGACGTGATGATTTTATATTTCTTGCCCAATACTCGGCGAAGAACCGATTCTTCCCCGACATTTTTCCCCCCGCAGTAGTTTTTCCCCCGTTTCCATGGAGACCAGGCTTCGGGTTTTAAATGTAGCTTAGCATTTGTATTGGATAGATACATCGGGTGAAATTATTATATTTATATGATATTTTAAATGGATATTTTAAATTATTTAAATGATTGAATTATGGTGGATAGAATTCTGGTGATGTATTTGAAATTATTATATTTATGGATTGGTGGAACGATATGGATGATTCATAGAATGATATGGATTTTTTAAATGGATATTTTAATTTATGGTTATTTTAAATGAATATTTGAATTTCTGGATATTTTAAATGGACATTTCAATTTTATGGATATTTTAAGTGATGGAACGATGGATATTTTAATTTTATGGATATTTTAAATACCATATGGTCATTATAAAATTAAAATTAGCGCACGGGAATCGCACTCGGTAGATCCGGGTTCGATTCCCGCCACTGCCTAAACTGCCTCCGTGTTCAGGCGGTGTACGATCACATTAAACATGTGGGTCCGTAAGTCCTTCCGAGAGGTTGTTGGTAGGGGAAGGAGGGTACGGTCCCAGTGGATACCTCTCCCACTGGGTTCCGGTCTAAATTGGGTGAATAAAAAGAAAGTTGTGGAGAATGTCGCGGAGGGCGAAGTAACCCAGTGGTTAGAGCGCGGGATTTGCACTTGGTAGGCCCGGGTTCGATTCCCTCCACTGACAAAACTGCTGCCGTGTTCACGCGGAGTACGATCACGTTAAACATGTGGGTCCGTAAGTCCTTCCGAGAGGTTGTTGGTAGGGGAAGGAGGGTACGCACCCTGTGGATGACTTTCCCACTGGGTTCCGGTCTAAATTGGGTGAATAAAAAGAAAGTTGTGGAGAATGTCGCGGAGGGCGAAGTAACCCAGTGGTTAGAGCGCGGGATTTGCACTTGGTAGGCCCGGGTTCGATTCCCTCCACTGACAAAACTGCTGCCGTGTTCACGCGGAGTACGATCACGTTAAACATGTGGGTCCGTAAGTCCTTCCGAGAGGTTGTTGGTAGGGGAAGGAGGGTACGCACCCTGTGGATGACTTTCCCACTGGGTTCCGGTCTAAATTGGGTGAATAAAAAGAAAGTTGTGGAGAATGTCGCGGAGGGCGAAGTAACCCAGTGGTTAGAGCGCGGGATTTGCACTTGGTAGGCCCGGGTTCGATTCCCTCCACTGACAAAACTGCTGCCGTGTTCACGCGGAGTACGATCACGTTAAACATGTGGGTCCGTAAGTCCTTCCGAGAGGTTGTTGGTAGGGGAAGGAGGGTACGGTCCCAGTGGATACCTCTCCCACTGGGTTCCGGTCTAAATTGGGTGAATAAAAAGAAAGTTGTGGAGAATGTCGCGGAGGGCGAAGTAACCCAGTGGTTAGAGCGCGGGATTTGCACTTGGTAGGCCCGGGTTCGATTCCCTCCACTGACAAAACTGCTGCCGTGTTCACGCGGAGTACGATCACGTTAAACATGTGGGTCCGTAAGTCCTTCCGAGAGGTTGTTGGTAGGGGAAGGAGGGTACGCACCCTGTGGATGACTTTCCCACTGGGTTCCGGTCTAAATTGGGTGAATAAAAAGAAGGTTATGGAGATTGTCGCGGAGGGCGCGGTAGCCCAGTGGTTAGCGCGCGGGATTTGCACTAGGTAGGTCCGGGTTCGATTCCCGCCACTGCCAAAACTGCCGCCGTGTTCAGGCGGAGTACGATCACGTTAAACATGCGGGACCGTAAGTCCTTCCGAGAGGTTGGTGGTAGGGGAAGGAGGATACGGTCCCTGTGGATGCCTCCCCCACTGAGTTCCTGTCTAAATTGGGTGGCACTTCCTGGTAGGTCGTTCCTTCTGGTAGGTCGCGCCAGCGAGTGTGCCACGGTTAGAATTTGCCACGGTCAGAATTTTCAAGGGTAGCGAACAGGCTGGTCGCCAAAGGCGGCTAGTATATATATATAATTTCTAAAAAGAATACCTAATTCACAAAAAAGCAAAAGATGAATGTGAAAAACGAAAAGTATCACAAGTGGCCAGTGATCATTGTAGCTATCTCAGACTTACTGTACATTTGTAAATTATATATATATATATATATATATAATTTATATATATATATAATTATATATATATATATATATATATATATATATATATATATATATATATATATATATATATATATATATGTATATATATATATATATATATATATATATATATATATATATTTATATATATATATATATATATATATATATATATACATATATATATATATAATTTATATATATATATAATTATATATATATATATATATATATATATATATATATATATATTTATATATATATATATATATATTTATAATAATATAAATAATATATTTATATATATATATATATATATATATATATATATATATATATATATATATTTATATATATATATATATATTTATAATAATATAAATAATATATTTATATATATATATATATATATATATATATATATATATATATATATATATATATATATATATATATATATATAAGAAGATCAAAAAAGATCGAGATGTGAAATAAGTGCCAACAGGGAAATAACAAATGGCCAAGGGGGATTGTGACCCCTTGTTCCCGTTTATAGCCAGCTATTACTCCTGAGGAAACACTCACGGAACCGTTACGTGCCTGTGGCCATATTTCCCTGGAACGCCAAAGCAAAAGACGTATGCCAGAAGTGAATGCAAGGACTGAGTGGAGAAAAATAATTTGGATTGAGACAGGTTGAAATAAGAAGTTAACCCGAATGACAGATCATTCTTCAATTCAAATATATAAAGCGCCGAATCATTCGATGCGTTGCCATTATATTATATAAAATAGGTGTTGCCAATATCACTATCAAATGCATTAATTTCCTTGCAGTGCACAGCATTATAGTGGTGTTTGAGGTATCCCAGTGGATAGTGCTGTTTCAAAGCTTCCAAATTTGAAGCTTTTCAACCTGTCTCAATCCAAATTATTTTTCTCCACTCAGTCCTTGCATTCACTTCTGGCATACGTCTTTTGCTTTGGCGTTCCAGGGAAATATGGCCACAGGCACGTAACGGTTCCGTGAGTGTTTCCTCAGGAGTAATAGCTGGCTATAAACGGGAACAAGGGGTCACAATCCCCCTTGGCCATCTGTTATTTCCCTGTTGGCACTTATTTCACATCTCGATCTTTTTTGATCTTCTTATATACAAGACATTAATAGAGCTGCATTGCGCCTATATGACTTGGCAATTTATATTGGTTTACAATCGGGTACGTTTCGTACTTTGTTATTTACAATATATATATATATATATATATATATATATATATATATAAAATATTAAAATAGTAAATCCAATGGTAGAATGGAAGGACATCTCCAATGGTAGACATGGAACTCATAATACACTATCTTAAAAAAAATTATGCCTACAGAATACAATGAAATAAAATGAAATTCAACAATTAAAAGGAAATTATAAAATATATTACAGTTCAGAAAGCTAAAGATAATCAACAAATGTTAATGGAGAGGAATCGAAATAAGGAATACCGAAATAATCAAGCATTAAAGCTTGCACGTGGAAGAGCTCTAGGCTTAAGAATAGTTCATTTCGAAAAAATTCGTTATCAAGTCCTAATAGTTTAAACGCAATGAAGACAAAAATGCTTGTTTCTGAAACACAAGATAGGTTTTATCTATAAACATGTGTTAATAGAACGACAAGCATAAAGATTAAAACAAGAAAGATCAATCATGCATAAGCATTGATTATGAAACACTTTCCAACTGAAATGTAATTTCATTTAAAAATTTCTAAAATGTGATTCATTCAGTGGTAATATCTTTTACATTATCACAGTACTACAGTAATTTATTATACTTAAATATTTAAAACTGTATCGAAATATAAATCATCTGATTCTTTATGCAAAATCAATGAATATTTCATTCATATAACTTGTATTCCAGACTCCAGAGCTAAATAATTTTGTGTGAAAAAAATTCAGCAATTCTTATGTAATTCATCTTACAATCGCTTGAGATATTTGCATTCTGCATATGTTAAAATTAGGCTTCCTTGAAGAAATAATAAAAGTTTAGGGATCATTTAAAATCACAACTATTGTAATTGCATAGGCACGGAATTTAGATACACAGATAATACACAGATAATATATATGTGTATGTGTATGTACTCAAAGTATTGGAATCGTGCCGAAGATCGGAACTCGAATTTTCAAAGTATCTACACGTTTTGGGACTTCTAGAACACAAAAAAACTACTTTTAGGAAGACGTCTGTGTGTGTAAGGGTGTATCTGTGTATGTTTCTGTGTGTCTGTGTGGATATTACATCCACTCTAATTGAAAAACTAATGGACCGAATTTCATACAATTTGGTAGGTATGTTTTTTGTGGGAAATCCTGATGTTCATTAGATTATAGTACGATTCGTAATAAAAGAATCTGCCTTCTTTGCGAAATGGCCGCAGAAATTGCCTTTATCCACTCTAGCTAAAAACTAATGAACCAAATTTAACAAAATTTGGAGTATAATATTTCAATAACCTACAAGTGATTTATATACCAAATTTAACAAAATTTTGTATATAAATCATTTGTAGGTTATCCTACTACGATTCGGGAAAAAGGAACGGGCTATTTTTGCGAAATGGCCAGCAAAAATCGTTATATATAAAAATAAAAGACTACGTGTGCTCAATTATATCAATTAAATTCCTATTTTATATATGATTTTTGACAACAAAAAGAATAAGACTAACCCCATTACTCTAGGACTAGCCGTTCTTGAGATATTCTAGTTTTTTCGCGTTTTCGCTACGCCACCTTTGACAATAAGTTCAGCTATCAAATGAGAACTTAATTTAAGTTTAACGTGCAAATTCAATGTCATTTAAAATACTTATGTTGTGCAGATAAACTCAAATTATCATTGAATAAATAAAGAGAACGAATATGAGTCTGCAGGGAAAGACATGTGCTGTCCACATCAGAATTTTTAACAATATTACACCAATGATTTATAGAAGTGAACGGGGATTATTTTCAGGCCATTTCAAAAAAAATGTATGATCTATATTTAAAGATCCATCAAATTTTTGTCGAATAAAATGTTCAACAAATTTAAGCTGTGTACCAAATTTTAACTCTCTAGGACGTAGGAAAGTGCATTTAAAATGCCATCAATTAAATTTATCATGAAGAGTTATATAAAATTTAAAAAAAATGAAAAATTGTTATCTACCAAATTGTTTTAAAATATGAAGCCACTCCCATATGCAAAACGTTTAAACAAATGGAGAGATATTTATTATATAATATCTCTCTCTTTTCTTTCTAGAAGATATCCCAAAGTCAGAATTTAATTGAATTTGTTTTTTTCCCTATATTAAATAATTTTTTTAATTAAAAAACTACTTAACATATTTTACTGAATTTTTTTTTATATATTCTATGGGATAATGTGAATATTTCCTAAAAATTTCGAAGCAATTCGTGAATTTTAAATTTACTTAAAAAATGTTTGAAAAATTAGGTCCCATAGGATTCAATGTATTTCATTTTTTCATCCCGGGTTCAATAAAAAACTAATTGGGTGATATTATTTATTTATATTCCCATAGGTCCTACAGACCGTTTGAACAACATACTAAAATTTCATTTTGATAAACTCATTTTTACGGCAGTTATCGTGCTAACGGACAGACAGACAGACAGACAGACAGACAGACAGACAGACAGACAGACAGAATGAACAAAGTCATAAACACTTTTCAACTTTGTTGTAAAGTGTTAAAAATAGAAAGGAAACATAAATACCTTAAAATGCACCCCAACGTGCAAATGTGACAAGCAAAAAAAGACTAGACCAATGTTGCCATACTCTGAAAAGTAAAGAAGTGATTTACCGTTGCCAAAGTGAGTAATAAAAACCGTACTGCGCAATGGCAGTAAAATGTGAAATTCTACAACCGATAACGTTTCTTCCTTGGCCTGCTCGTTCGCCAGACATGTCACAGTGTGAACATGTATGGGATATTGTCACTCGGTGACTGTGCCACCACTGTTCTGCAGAAGTCCCCACCAATGAACTGTGGACCAGAATCGAAGAAGCTGAACAGGCAACACCCGAGGAACACATCCACATCCAAACTTTTTTAATTCGATGCCGCGATGTTTAGAAGCTTTTATTGCCGCGCTAAGGGCGGCTTCACAAAATACTGATTTTGTGCCAGCAATGTGGTTGTATTGGTCTAAAACTGTAATCACTTATTTGCATCACCATTAGTAATATGTGGTATAAATGTGTAAAGGATGTTGTTGTTGAGACCCAGACCTTCCGACTGCCAGAAAGGTGTAAGGTAACTGTTTGGACGGCCGGGAATTGCCACCCAATTTAGACCGGAACCCAGTGGGGGAGGCACCCACAGGGACCATAGATGTATCAAAGAGAAACATTTTAATGAATAATAAATTCTAGCATAATTAACAAAGATTTATTAAATACGGAGCATCGTAATGAATCAAAATATATTGTAACATGAAATGCGGGCATCAAGCATCAAACATAACATTACGTGACTCACTGAGTGCTGATAGTGCAAGGTTACAAAGATGAATATGAAAGAAAATAGTTCCCGGTTGACGCTTACAAATGTCATTCCAATCTGACCATTCCTTCGTGGTGTTGCAATTTCCATAAACATGAGTGCATACATTCATACATACGTCGAAATAGATAGCAATCATTAAAAGTAACATCTGCATACTTAATAACTTAATAATCATCAGCGCGGGAATAATGTTTGTTCAAAACAGACGTTTAGAGAATTAGGTAATTACAGGTGGTGTTATCGTTATCTATTTTATTTACGTAGCGGACGCTTATTTAGGATCCAAACGACACCAGGTAATTTGCTTTAATTCAATATTATGCTATATCATTTATCATATGTCCATGACTGTTTGTTGCCTGATGGCAGCCATTTACACTGTCGATTCTGGTTACTATCATTGATTCAACAGTTTATTTGTGATAAGCTTATGATATAGGGGTGAGTTTAAAAGTCAATGTATAGAGATGGCTTATCGTTTTACTAAAAATTATGGATCTTTATGTGTTCTCCTAAAATCGAAAATAAATTCCATCTCCATGTCCTAGGGGAATATACGCTAAATCTTAACTTCTTTCTCTATCTTTTCTGAGAGAACATTGTCCCCAGTCTCTGCCTGGGCGACTTTCAGATAAAAGAGGAAGTAAGTAGGGTTCTTTCAAGCGAGAACTTGCTGGGAATAAATATATAAATAACTAAAGTTTTATAAGGAGTGGTGCCGAGCTGGGATTTGTATTCAAAATTTTTCTTTAAAATAGTTGGAATTTAAAAAGGAATAAAGCTAAAAATCGAGAATTTTTTTCTGTAGAGATTCGGTAATAAGGGTGATCAAAAAGTGGCGTACATCAAATTTTAGAATTATATGATGTATCAAAAAATTGAAATATTAGATTTTTTTTCAATTAGGTGGCGCTTATCTACTCTCAAAAATATATCAGAAATACCGTTTGCTCTTCTTCTTTTTATACGTCAGTCGATCATTTCTGACCTCTGTATTATCAATTGAATATATTGGCATTTTTACATAGAGAAATATTTTTCCTTTTGGAGCAATATTTCTCTAGTCAACCCTATGAAATTGTCATTGATGAGTTTCAGAAGATAAACCCATGTGTCTGAAACCCGTAACAATTTATCAAATACGAGAGTATTAAAGCATTTTCAAGAAACTGAATTTATTGCAAACTAGCAGTATACCCGTTCTTTGTACGGAGTACATAATATAAAGAAACTTATTATTCGCAATCATGTGCAAATTCTGTTAAAATATTAAATTTATTTCTCATAGAGGAGTTTAAGAATATATGTTCTCACTATGCAAAATTATCTTCACGGGCAGATCTGAAGAATAAAACATCCTGGCCCCTTTTGTAAGCAAATTTACAAAAAAAGGAATTGAATCAATATATGCAACCCGTACTACTTATATTGTCGCAGATTAGAAAATATGCCAGTGTGTTAGTAGAAAATCACCCGTATTACAATATGAGTCTCAAAAACCTTTTCCAAAATAAAAGGGATTACGTAATAAATTGAAAATATCGATAATCCCCGTACTCTTTATACCAGATGGTCGTAATTGATTCCAATATATGCCAATATATATCAAAACATATACCAATACACCTGTACTACTTATATTCTCGTAGATTAGAAGATATACCCGTGTATTTGTAGAAGATTACTCGTATAACGTACAATATATGAGTTTAAACAATTTTTGTCATAATAAAACAATTGCATTATAACTTGAAAATATCAGTATTCCCTGAATCAATAATCCCCGAAAATATCAATAATAATAAAGTTTAAACCTAAAAACCGTAATTGATATTATCCAGTCAAAAGTGCTGTAAGAAAAATCAAATCGTTCTTTTCTAAAATATATTTTTATATCCATTTATTTATTATTCAAATCTAAAAAATTATTTATTATTCAAATCGAAAAAATAATAATTAAAATTAACAGGCCGATTTCATTGAATTGCGTTTCTGGGCAACATGATATAAGATAGAATCTTCCTCATAAACTGCGAAATTAGATAACCATTTTGATTTCCTTATACTTTTCATTGTTCAGTAAAAGCTTGTTAAAATAAACCATGGAGATAGATTTCTCATTTAAATCATGTTTCAAACAATTCATGTTTTCAAAAAGTGACTAATTCGCGCAAAAAATCTCCCATCAAACTCAGAGAAAATGTTTAAATTCACTTTCAAACGATTTTCAAGCTTTTCGTTTGGATAAACCACGGAGTTAGAGAGTAGAACTCCTAGGAAAAAGTTTCGTTTTTCATTAATATCTCGACAACTCCTGGTCTTGATACTCGAATCTTGGGCTAAATTTATGGGGGGGGCGGGGTTATTTCAAGGCAATCCACAAAATTTCATCAAATTCGGTTCAGACGTTCTCTCGTGATGATGAGACAAACGAAAATTCCGTTTTTTACTAATATCTCGAGAACCACTAATCGTAGAAACTCCAAACGTGGACTACATTTTAAGTGGAACTATTTCCAGGCTACCCACAAAATTTCATCAAATTCAGTTAAGTCGTTCCCCCGTGATGACAGGATAACTCTCTAACTCCGTGGTTTATCCAAACTGAATGGATGAAAATCGTTTGTTTAAAACGTCAACGTGAATTAAAAAAAAAATTTCTAAGTTTGATGAAAAATATTTGCGCAAATTAGTCGCTAACTGAAAGCATGAATTATTTGAAACATGAATTTAAATGGCAAATCTATCTCCATGGTAAGTATTTACTCAACAATGAAAAGTATAAAAAAATCAAAATAGTTATTTAATGCATTTTATGAGGATGATTCTATCTTATATCATGTTACCCAGCAACGCAATTAAATTAAATGTGTTTGTTAATATTTATTATTATTTTTTTTATTTGAATGATACAAAAATGGATCCAAAAATATATTTCATAAATGAACAGTTTGATTTTTCTTTTAATTATATTAATTGCGGACTACGTACATCACTTTCATTTATTTTGGCAAAACGTTTTCAAGCTCATATATTGTGTTTAACTAATAAACTCATATATTGTGTTTACCCAATAAATTCATTTAGCCGATTGTTGAAACAGAAAAAGAGTTGAAAGGGATGTCTTCTAATACAGTTTTAGTGTTTTCATTTAGTATATACAAACGGTATCAGGATATTTTATTCTTCAGCTCGCCAAATTCAGAGCTATGAATTTCGTGGAATATCGCTAACTTGATAACTTTTCTTAAACGGTGCCAAATTAACAGACATGCCGCTAAATTGATAAAAATCGCAATTCAATGAAATTATATTTATTTTTTTCAGAAGAGAGTACTGAAACGATGTTTAGGTAGCATTTGTCGGTCAGTCCATCCATCCTACTTAGTAACACATTTAGCAAATTTTTAAAATGTCACCAAATTGATAAAAATGTCTGTAAATCCATAAAAATATCACGAAATTGATAAAATTGCTCTTAATAAATTAAATTAATTGTGTTTTGTTAGGGGATAGCATTGTGATGATGTTTCGTCAATTTGTCGCCAAAAGGAACTGTCAGTTTTATAATCCTACTTGGCGATAAATTTGGTGATTTTTTAAATTGTCGTTAAATTGACAAAAATGTCGCCAAAACTTCCATGGAGATAACAGTATTCATACGATATGATTTCCATCAATTTATTTGAAGCAAATGATATCATGTCGTTCAGGAATGGATGTAAACCCAATGTGTTATGCGGCATACCATTTCAAATAAATCTTTTCCGATTTGAATAATAAAGATATGTATATAAAATAAATTTTATTGACATTGCATTTTTGACTGAATAATATTAATTACGGTCTTCATGTTTAAGCATTATTATTATTGATATTTTCGGGGACTATTGATTCAGGGATTATTGATATTCAGGGATTATTGATATAAGTTAATATGCCATTGTTTTATAATGACAAAATTGTTGAAACTCATATATACAGTATGTTGTGCTAGTAATCTTCTACAAATGCACGGGTAAATCTAATGTACGAGAATATAAGTAGTACAGGTATATTGGCATATATTTTGATATTTATTGGCAAAATTTGGAATCAATTACGACCTTCTGGTATTAAGATTACGGGTATTATTGATATTTCCAATTTATTACGTCATTTGTTTTATTTTAGCAAATATTTTTGAGACTCATATTGTAACAGGGGTAATCTTCTACTAGCACACAGGCATATTTTCTAATATGCGACAATATAACTAGGACGGGGATATATATATACGCATATATTTCCATATAATTTTAGTGCTTTCATTCTGGCATATATTGGAATCAATTACGGGTTTATTGATATTTTCAATTTCTACATGTAATCTACTAATACAGGTTAAACCTTCTAACACTCGAGTATATAAGTAGAAAAATCTGATGTGGGCAACACATGACTTTCTTTATATAATGCAATGAATTTACTACTTTTACAGTAAAAAAAGTCTGATGTGGGCAACACATGACTTTCCTTATATAATGTAATGAATTTACTACTTTTACAGTAAAAAAATAGATTTTTCTTATAGTAGAAACTAATATTCTTTCCAAGATATTGAATTTTCGACGATTAGTCGTCATTTTCATTGATTTAGCGTCATTTTTATCCATTTGGCGAGATTTTCGTTAATATGGCAACATTTCAAAAGTCGCCAAGTTGGCCAGATTCAGCCAAATTCGTCGCCAAAATCTCGCCAAGCGTTATAAACTGAGAAATAAGCTATTCTTATAGCAGATAAATAACTATTGGCGTTCAAATACAAAAGTATTACAAAAGTATCTTTTTTCATGAATGAAACGAGCTAGATCTACGAGAATAATGTCACCCAATTTATCGCATGGTATTACATATGAAAAGTGAACATGTTTCTCAATAGGAAATTTTTTTTTTTTTTTATTTGACTTTTTGATAATTTTTTTGAAAAATGTACAATATCTCGAGAACGGTTCATGTTAGCGTTCTAAAATTTATGTCAATCGTTTTGTAATGAAAAATTACATACGAAATGTCTATTTGTGTAACTTTATTAACGGTTTTGATTTTTTGACGATTTTTTCAAAATTTCATTCGAAAATTTAGCGAGGTTTTGAACATTCGATTGCATATAAAAACAATAGGCTTCCAGTGTTTACGGATTGTGATTTTTGTACCAAATTTTGTTCGAATCGGTCCATTCGCTCGTCAGTTATCGTCTCCACAGACTCACTGACACACACACACACACACACACACACACACATACTTTCACACACACACACACACGCAGACATCACTTCAAAAATGTTTGATTCGTGATCAGGGATGCTCGAAACGTGCTCTCCCGTCGAAAACTCGAATTCGAATTTTCGACCCCGTCACAATACTTTCCTTATACATTATGTATATAAGGAAAGTAACAAGTCCCATACAATTTTACCGCTTTTTTTTTGTATATATAGATCAATTTCATATTTTTTGTATATTGGCTTTCAAAAGGGGCATGGATGTTTTATTCTTCAAATCTACCCTTGAAGGTAATTTTGCATAGCGAGAACAGATATTCTTAAACTTCCCTTTAGGAGCAATAAACTTAATATTTTAACAGAATTTGCACATGATTGCGAATTATAAGTTTCTTTATATTATATACTCGGTACGAAGAACGGGTATACTGCTAGTCTGCAATAAATTCAGTTTCTTGAAAATGCTTAATACTCTCGTGATTGGTGAATTATTGCGGGTTTTAAAGACATGGGTTTATCTTCTGAAACTCATCAATGACAATTTCATAGGATTGACTACAGAAATATTGCTCTAAAAGGAAAAATATTTCTCTCTGTAAAAATGCCAATATTTTCAATTGATAATACAGAAGTCTGAAATGATCAACTGACGTATTAAAAGAAGAAGAGCAAACGGTATTTCTGATATATTTTTTAGAGAAGATAAGCGCCACCTAATTGAAAAAAAAATCTACTATTTCAATTTTTTGATACATCATATGATTCCAAAATTTTATGTACGCCACTTTTTGATCACCCTTATTACCGAATTTCTACAAAAAAAAATCCCGATTTTTAGCTGCATTCCTTTGTAAATTCCGACTATTTAAAAGGAAAATTTTGAATACAAATCCCAGCTCGGCACCACTCCTTATATAACTTTAGATATTTATATATTTATCCCCAGCAAGTTCACGCTTGAAAGAACCCTACTTACGTCCTCTTTTATCTGAAAGTCCCGCAGGCAGAGACTGGGGACAAAGTACTCTCAGAAAAGAAAAAGAGAGAAGTTTAAGATTTAGTGAATATCCCTCTGGGACATGGAGATGGAATTTATTTTTAGATTTTTAGGAGAACACATAAAGTTCCATAATTTTTAGTAAAACGATAAGCCATCTCTATACGTAGACTGTTAAACTCACCCCTATATCATAAGCTTATCACAAATAAACTGTTGAATCAATTATAGTAACCAGAAGCGACATAGTGTAGATGGTGTCCATCAGGTATCATAGGAAGAGCGCTAAATCTCTTTAGGAGCAATAAATTTATTATTTTAGCACATGATTGTGAATTATAAGTTTCTTTATATTGTATACTCCGCCCGAAAAACGGGTTAGCTGCTAGTCCCAAATAAAACTGCCTGAAATCGAAATTGTGCTGCTTAAATTATTCCAATGAACTTTTCTGAATCTCGTCAATGATACTCATATAAAAATGATTAGAGACATATTATTCTTTAACAAGAAAGATCAATCATGCATATAGCATTGATTGTGAAACACTTTCCAACGTCAATACAATTTTATATAAATATCCCTAAAATGCGATACATGCCTGGGAAATATTTTTAAAATTATCACGATACTACATTAATTGATTATATTTGAAAACTTCATTCGAAGAAAATGAACTTTTTTCAAATGACGGCATAGAAATATAAATTGCCTGGTTTAAATATCTCTAAAATGCGATACATTCCTCGGTAATATTTTTAAAATTATCATAATATTGCAAAAATTTATTATGTTTGAAAATTTCATAGAAAACAAATGAATTTTATTCAAATGACGTCACCGAAATATAAATCGCCTCTATATAAAAGCAGCATTTCTTTCATAAACATTTTTCCAATCCTTTCATTCAGAACAATACTATAATAATTTATTTTATTTAAATATATAAAACCATTGAGGTACAAGTAATTTCACTCTATGCTTAAAACTTCATCGAAAAAATCGTATCGTCTGGGATCTCAGTGTAAAATCAATGAATGTTTTATTCATATCAGCTATATTGTAGACCCCATGACCTAAATAATTTTGCGTTAAAGAAATGCAGCAATTCTTCTGCAACTCATTCTACATCTTTTGGTGTTTACGTTCTCCATAAGTAAGAATTAGGCTTCATCGTAGAAATAATCAAATTTTGATGATCATTTAAACTAAAATATATTGTAATCGCGTTGTTTCAGTATGTAGATGCACAGAATTTAAGCAAAAATAAAGTGGTTTTAGGACGGATACAACACTCAATATGAATTAAAAAGGACTTTAAAAATCATGATTTTGAGACAAGATGGATGCCATATATCATTTTGAAGTGGGTCACGCTATCTCTTCATATAATTGTCACGTGATCTCTTCATATAAAGAGTGTAATTCTTATTTTAATTTTCATTTAAAAAACTACTGAATATATTTTGCTGAAATTTTTTTATATATTTTACGAGATAATTTGAATATTTCCTAAAACTGTCGAAGCAATTTGTGAATTCTAAATTCGCTTAAAAGATATTTGGTAAATTGGGTTCAATGTTTTTTTAATTTTTTCAACCCGGGTTCAATCCAAACCTAATTGGGTGACATTATTCATTTATATTCCCATAGTTCCCACAGAGCGTCTGAACAACATACTAAAATTTTATTTTGATAAAGTCATTTTTACGGCAGTTATCGTGCTAACGGACAGACAAACAGACAGACAGACAGAATGAACAAAATCATAAACACTTTTCAACTATGTTGTAAAGTGTTAATAAAAACGTTCTTCTATTAATATGAAGCAGGTCTGCCACTATCGTCTGACGTATTAAAACAGGAAAGATCAATCATGCTTAAAGCATTGATTATGAAACACTTTCCAACTTCAATGCAATTTTATTTAAACAAATCTAAAATGCAATACATTCCTCGGTAATATTTTGAAACTTATCACAATACTGCATCAATTTATTATATTTGAAAACTTAAACCTTCATCGAAAAAAATGAACTTCATTCAAATGACGGCATTGAAATATAAATTGCCTGGTTTAAACATCTCTAAAATGTTATACATTCCTCGGTAATAGTTTTAGAATTATCATAATACTACGATAATTTATTATATTTGAAAACTTCATCGAAAACAACAGAAATTCATTCAAATGACGTCATAGAAAAAATAACAAGCCTGGATCTCTCTATAAAAACAGCATTTCATTCATAACTTTCTCCCATTCATTTCATTCATCACAATACTATAATAATTTATTTTATTTAAACATTATATTTAAGACCATGGAGCTACAAATAATTAAACTCTATGCTTAAAACTTCATCGAAAAAAATCGTCCTTCTCTTTATAAAATCATTTTATATTTCATTCATATCAGCCATGCAGACACCATGGACTAAATTATTTTGTGTTAAAAAAATACAGGAATTCTAATACAACTCATTCTACATATTTTGCTGTTTACATTTTACATAGGTGAAAAATAGGCTTAGTTGTAGAAATAATCAAATTTAGATAAGCATTTAAACTCAAATATATTGTCATTGCGTTGTTTCAGTATGTAGATGCACAGAATTTAAGCAAAAATAAAGTAGTTTTAGGACGGATACAACACTCAATATGAATTAACAAGAAAGATCAATCATGCTTAAAGCATTGATTATGAAACACTTTCCAACTCCAATGCACAATTTTATTTAAACATCTCTAAAATGCAATACATTCCTAAGTAATATTTTAAAACTTATCACAATACTACATTAATTTATTATATTTGAAAACTTAAACCTTCATCGGAAAAAATGAACTTCATTCAAATGACGGCATTAAAATATAAATTGCCTGGCTTAAACATCTCTAAAATGTTATACATTCCTCGGTAATAGTTTTAGAATTATCATAATACTACGATAATTTATTATATTTGAAAACTTCATCGAAAACAACTGAAATTCATTCAAATGACGTCATAGAAAAAATAACACGCCTGGATCTCTCTATAAAAACAGCATTTCATTCCTAACATTTTCCCATTCATCACAATACTATAATAATTTATTTTATTTAAAAATTATGACCATGGAACTACAAATTATTAAACTCTATGCTTAAAACTTCTTCGAAAAAAATCGTCCTTCTCTGTATAAAATCAATGAATATTTCATTCATATCAGCTATGCAGACTCCATGATCTAAATACTTTTGCGTTAAAAAAATACAGCATTCTACATATATTGCTGTTTACATTTCACATAAGTGAAAAATAGGCTTCATTATAGAAATAATAAAAGTTGGATGCTCATTTAAACTCAAATATATTGTCATTGCGTTGTTTCAGTATGTAGATGCACAGTATTTAAGCGAAAATAAAGAGGTTTTAGGAAGAATACAACACTCAATATCAACTAAAAAGAACTTTAAAAATCACGATTGTGAGACAAGGTAGATGCCGTATTATATTTTGAAGTTGGTCACGTGATCGTTTCATATCATGGTCACGTGATCGCTTCATATAAGAGGTGTAATTATTATTTTAATTTTTATTTGAAAAACTACTGAATATGTTTTGCTGAATTTTTTTTTATATATTTTATGGAATAACTTGAATATTACCTAAAATTTTCGAAGCAATTTGTGAATTTTAAATCCGCTTAAAAAATGTTTGAAAAATTAGGTCCCATAGGGTTCAATGTATTTCATTTTTTCCACCCGGGTTCAATCCAAAACTAATTGGGTGATATTATTTATTTATATTCCCATAGGTCCTACAGACCGTCTGAACAACATACTAAAATTTCATTTTGATTAAGTCATTTTTACGGCAGTTATCGTGCTAACGGACAGACAGACTGACAGAAATACAGAATGAACAAAGTCATAAACACTTTTGAACTTTGTTGTAAAGTTTTAAAAAGAACTTAAAAAAATCATGATTTTGAAACAAGATGGAAGCCATATATCATTTTGAAGTGAGTCATGTGATCGTTTCATATCATGGTCACGTGATCGTTTCATATAAGAGGTGTAATTATTATTTTAATTTTTATTTAAAAAACTACTGAATATATTTCGCTGAATTTTTTTTTATATATTTTATGGAACAATTTGAATATTACCTAAAATTTTCGAAGCAATTTGTGAATTTTAAATCCGCTTAAAAATTGTTTGAAAAATTAGGTCCCATAGGGCTCAATGCATTTCATTTTTTCAACCCGGGTTCAAACCAAAACTGATTGGGTGATATTATTCATTTACATTCCCGTAGGTCCTACAGACCGTCTGAACAACATACTAAAATCTCATTTTGATTAAGTCATTTTTACGGCAGTTATCGTGCTAACGGGCAGACAGACAGACAGATAGACAGAATGAACAAAGTCATAAACACTTTTCAGCTTTGTTGTAAAGTGTTAAAAAGCAGACGGTATTTCTAATATATTTTTACTTTCCTTATATACATAGTGTAATGTATAAGGAAAGTATTATGATGGAGTCGAAAATTGGAATTCGAGTTCTCGACGGGAGAGCACGTTTCAAGCATCCCTGATTAAGAATCGATCATTTTTGAGGTGATGTCTCAAGTGTGTGTGTGTGTGTGAGTCCGTGAAGACGATATCTCACGAACGAATGGAGAGATTCGAATAAAATTTGGTACAAAAATTACAATCCGTGAATACAGGAAGCCTAGTGCTTTTAAACACAATTGAATGTTCAGAACCCCATAAATTTTCGAGTGAAATTTTAAAATAACCATAAAAAAATCGAAACCTTTAATAAAGTTACGCAAAAGACATTCCTTGTATAATATTTTCTTAGAAAACGATTGACATAAACTTTAGAACGCTAGGGTGAACCGTTCTCGAGATATTGCACATTTTTCAAATGCAATTATCAAAATATCCCATAAAAATATTAACTGTTGAGAAATATGTTCACTTTTCATTTGTGATATCATGTTTGGTGACATCACTCTCGTGGATCTAGTTCGTTCCATTCATGAGAAATTTACTTTGAGAAATACTTTTGTATTTAAACGCCAATGATCATTTATCTGCTATAAAAATGACTTAGGTGAAATTTTGGCAACGGATTTGACGGAATATCGCCAACTTAGCGACTTTTTAAATGTCGCCAAATTAACTAAAATCTCGCCAAATGGATAAAAATGATGTTAAATGAATGAACATGACGACTCATGTGCTACCCACATCAAATTTGTACTAGAAAATGTATTTAACGTTGACCGGGAATAAAATCAGGGTAAGTAAATAAAATAAAAAAATAAATAAATTTTATTCATATAAATGATAGTGAAAATTGCATGATGTGAAGACTATATAACCTGTGGTTATTATTTCTCTCAGTAACGTTTTAATTCATGTTTGTCTTTATATTAGCAACGTCTGACTGATTCGGTTATATTGACCAATCGCCCAGCCAAATAACATTCTGCGGTCCTGTATGACGGCAGGATAAGTTTCGGATCGAGGGTGATAAAGTCAGTTGAGTCTAAGAGAAAAGTCTAGTTGGGAAACAGTTCTAGTGAAAAAGTGAAAAGCGTTTTGGAAGTTGGAAGCTCTGATTGGAAGTGCTAGCAGTCGAATTGATGTATGAGTGGAAAGGTGGAAAGTGCACGTCCATAGCACTGGCACTAGTAATAATACCACTATGATCATAAGGATGTAACATCACTATTTGTCCAAGAGAAGATTTAGTTGTCGCACGAAGAAGTTGTGTAAGCATCGTCGTTTTATAGCTATTCCAATGATTTCGTAAAGGCAGTATATCAGCAGACTCGGTCAAAGTTTATTAATAATCTCTTTTGTTGAAATGACAGGAATGTGAAATACTGGCTGTTTTAGTACTTGTTATATTTATTTACGCAGCCAGCTGCAGTATTATTCCTGAGTGCGCAATAAATGTGTTAAGCTAACTCCGTGCATCAGTGTTATTTCCCCTGACCGTCAGGCTCTTTTATATCCATTACTGCAGTGCTTTGAGTTATGTCCCTTTAGCTAGCATACCTTAAGATTTACGCAACAAAGGCTTTTTTAATCCTTACAATGGCACCCAAACATGGTAGTAACGTGACCAACTCCATCTGAGTTAAAGTACGCCCTTTACAATATCTGTTATATTAGTTCCACCTAACTGAAAAAAAAATCTACTATTTCAATTTCTTGGCACATTAAATGATTTTAAAATTGGCTGTCCACGACTCTTCGATTATCTTGTTGTTTTAGAGTAATTGAAGCAATCCCTTTCATTAACGGATTAGTGTATCTGTTTATAAGCCTGAGTGCAACTCATGATCCTGTTTTGATCCTCGGTTTTGTTATGAGTTTTGTACTTTTAATCTCAGTTTGTTACTTCTAACATAGTTCTAAATACCTATTCGGATCTATTTGCTACTTTTTATGCATCTTGGACTAGCAATGAGAGCATTTATCAAATTTACTTGTGTTTGGCATAATTTCCAATTGTGCGTTTATTTTATCCATTTATGTAATTATTATTATTACTTTCATTTAATACTTCTGATCAAATGCAACTTTTTAACCACAGTGAGTTCATTATAAACTTAATGATCGACTATTGCTGTTGAGAAATGGAAAGGAATAAAATACTGTTTCCGTTTGATTGCTGCTTTGAAATCAAACGAAAGTAAGTCTAATTGCTCCACCACTGTGGAGGAATTAGACTTGAACTGTGTCAAAAATCCAGACCACTCGACTCACTCTAGGCTATGAGTAACAGTTTGAGTGGCCGGAGACTTACATGGTGTCTAATCGCTCAACTATGGTCGTCTAATTATGGAGCAACGATACACCATGTAAGTCTAATTGCTCCACAATTAGCTTCGAAGCTAAACTTATATGGGTTGAATTTGCATAATAATAATATGATGTCTGTTGCCACGGGCCATGTTTTAACTGGGAATATGAAAGACAAGTCGAATAATTTAACGGATTAATCATTACCGGAGTAGCGTAATTGATGGAGCTTCTGGTATAATGTACACAATCCAAGTGGACTGGGTTCGATTCCTGGTTCTGATCGATTGTTGTTTTAAGTTAAATTTGAGTGCAATTCTCGTCATGGTATACCATAAATCTATGTTATTAAAAAAATAAACGATTTTTATTCGCAATATTTTTTCAGAATGGTACTGATGGATACCTCTGGCTGTTCATCTTATAATAAAAATTGTGGCTGATATTGATTACTTCAAAAATGGAGGAAATAACCCCAACATCCAAGCCTCCGAGAAAGAATTCGTAAAAGCTTAAACTTCTCTCCGCATCTTTACTCAGAGCTATATGTTCCTCAGGCTCTGCCTGAAGAGTTTCAGATAAAAGAGGACCTAAGCACTCTTTCTCTCAAGCGAAAACTGGCTGGAATGTCTTATCGGGGTTTTTAGAAAATGTGCCATGTGGAAAAGATTTACATTCAAAATTTTTGTAAGAAGGGGTGAAAGTTTTCCACGAATATAAGTTAATGCTATACTAAAGTGTCTTTGAAAGTATTTTTCTCTACAATGCATCAATAATATATATGATTATTACACATCTGGATTATTGGCGTATGCGTGTTCTATTCAGGAATAATGAAGTAAGCAATCCTTACAGGAACAGAAATGTAATGTAGAAACTGTTTAAAATGCCCTGTATCAGAGACATTGCACATTTGAAATGTAGAAATTACATGGTCGTATGCTTTGACAACCATTGTAGGTGTCACCGTGTTAGAAATCCTGGTGATCCAAATTATTTGCAGGTGTTTATTGCCTTCTGTATATGCATTACGTCGCTCCTAGTGTCGATTTCTACTAAATGTACTACAATCTACAACTTTGTAATTGGCTTTTTTTCGTCTATCTTGTTTTGTCGAGTTTGTAATCCTAAAATTTTAAGTTCTTATATGCGTTCAAACACGCGTTTTGTTTATCTTGTTATCGATTTCTCTTTATTAAAACAGTGATCTATAACTTTGTAATTGGATTTTTTCGTCTATTTCTGCTAGTTCCCGAGTTTGTATCTTCACTTTTTACTTTCCTTATATACATAATGTATAAGGAAAGTATTGTGACGGGAGCGAAAACTCGAATTCGAGTTTTTGACGGGAGAGCACGTTTCAAGCATCCCTGATCACGAATCAAACATTTTTGAAGTGATGTCTGTGTGTGCGTGTGTATGTGTGTGTGTCAATGAGTCTGTGGAGACTAGAACTGACGAACGAAATTTGGTACAAAAATCACAATCCGTAAACACTGGAAGCCTATTGTTTTTATACGCAATCGAATGTTCAGAACCCCCCTAAATTTCCGAGGGAAATTTTGAAAAAATCGTCAAAAAATCAAAACCACTAATAAAGCGCAAATAGCTATTTCTTATGTAATTTTTTATTAGAAAACGATCGACATAAATTTTAAAGCGCTAACATGAACCGTTCTCGAGATATTGCACATTTTTAAAAAAAATTATCAAAAAGTCATATAAAATAAAAAAAAATATTTCCTATTGAGAAACATGTTCACTTTTCATAGTAATACCATGTGATAAATTTGGTGACATCATTTTCATGGAACTAGCTCGCTCCATTCATGAAAAAAGATACTTTGAATAATATTTTTGTATTTGAATGCCAATAGTCATTTATCTGCTGTAAGAATAACTTATTTCTCCGTCCGTAACGCTTGGCGATATTTTGGCGACGAATTTGGCGGAATGTCGCCAACTTGGCGACATTTTTAATTGTTGCTAAATTAACAAAAATCTCGCCAAATGGATAAAAATGACGCCAAATCAATGAAAATGACGACTAATTGAAGGAAATTCAATATCTTGGAAAGAAGATAAGTATCTACTATAAGAATAACATTTTTTTAACTGTAAAAGCAGTAAATTCATTGCATTATATAAGGAAAGTCATGTGTTGCCCACATCAGATTTCTTAATTAGCCACTAAGGCCGCGGTAACTACTTCAATTTGATCATGCATAGCCACTGTGCCGATTTATTAATCTTGTTGATTAAAATTAATATTGTCAAAAAATGCATTTTACATTAAATTAATTATTTATTAGTATATTAATTATACATGTAATCTGTTCTAAAACTTACTGCTGTGTACATTGCGTTGGTGGCCGCAAAACCCACCTATTTCTGTGTTTAACGGGATACTAAGTTAACAAACTAAAAATTAAGGTTAATAGTAAAGGAACAAACATTTATTTATCACATACTCAATTTACACTCTTTAGTTTTACAAATTAAATAACTATCACAATAGTGGAATACATCTCAATGGTAGTTCGGGGGGTGTAATGCCAGATGAATTGATATTTGGTTGGAGCACGTGGTGGGATGCATTAATTAGCTTTTCCTTAAAAACACAAATTTAGACAAATAGGTTATCCTCATATAGTTTAATTGTACGGTACCTGATCTTCTTTCATAAAACTTGGGTAACACCGATGCCTTGTCACACTTTACACTTGCAATACCAGATGAACATGAGCTCTCCTTCGAATTCCTATATCAGAGACGCACACACAACTCTTAACTCTGCTACCGTCGCTTCTTCTTGACTAGTCTAACTCCAACAGCCTGCCTTGACCAATTCTGACCCCCACTTCGAGCAACTCTCACTTATATCCCTTTTTCGGTCGGAGGTCCACGTGCTGAAATGTAGAGCTGAGAGCTAATCCGTAGACATGGCGTCGCCGTCTCGGTTGCCGCCAAACGGCTTAGTGTGGTATGTAAACATGGGCGTGGTATGTAAGATATGGGGCCACCTGTATATTATCGCCCATCTGCTTAGCGTGGGGATAATCCGCCCGCATTCCTGGTTCCATTATTTTTTAATCCTTCCAAATATTTATTACTTTACATTTCTGGCATTACATTCTCACCCCCCCCGCGAAAAAAAAGTCCAAAAGTTACTCTCCCACAGTTTCACCCCAGTGGCAAGAAATTAAGTTCACAATGGTTCCTCGCAAACACATAAGTTCATCCATCGTGAGAAAGGCTGAGTTCCACTTTTTAGCCTCGTACAACTCATAGCTTTGATAGTTCTTTGTAGTTTCTTGATAGTTCCCTGTCAAGTTAGTCCATTATTCATAATTGACATACTGTACCATAAATTACATGAGGATTACCAACATTCACATTATTATTAAATTGTAAATTTTGATATATATTATTTGCAATGCATAATTTTCATTTCTCCTTTTACATAATTATTTACATACGACATATCAGGCGTTTGTTTTATTTTATTGAAAGCGTCCTGTTCTTGCGTTATCGTTATTCTGTTTGAAAATTTATTTATTAGTAATATTTTTATTTTATCAAACTCCTTTTCGTTTTGTAATTCAGGGTTTTGAATTAAAAACTGCATAGCCTTATCTTTTAACCTGGTTTTAATGATAGCCACTTTATGCTCTTCCTTCCAACTTGCTAACTCCGCTAATTCATCAAATTGTTTTATAAAGAAATTTATATCTTCCTCCTTACTCCCACTAAATAATGGCAGGATCTGCATTACTGGAATCTCCATATTTTTATTATTTCTATCCAATTTACTATAATTTTTATTTGATATTTTTGAATCTTCTTTCAAACTTGCACTCCTTGTTATAATTGAACTTTTCACCACTTTTTTAACTGGTCCCATTCCTATATCCCATTTTTCTAATTATACCTTTGATCTCATTTAAAAGAACCATTTTTTCCATTTCATTGATAAAACTTTACATAATCATACATATAACATAAGGAGAAATGAGAATTGTGCACAATATTTTCACAATCATCTATGTCGCCACCAGTTGTCCAACCTTATCAATATTTATTTTTTATTATTATTATTCCTTTTATTTTTATTAATTTCATAAATCCTTATTTTATTCCCGTTACTGCTAAAGTCACGAGCACCAAATGTGCCGATTTATTAATCTTGTTGATTAAAATTAATATTGTCAAAAAATGCATTTTACATTAAATTAATTATTTATTAGTATATTAATTATACATGTAATCTGTTCTAAAACTTACTGCTGTGTACATTGCGTTGGTGGCCGCAAAACCCACCTATTTCTGTGTTTAACGGGATACTAAGTTAACAAACTAAAAATTAAGGTTAATAGTAAAGGAACAAACATTTATTTATCACATACTCAATTTACACTCTTTAGTTTTACAAATTAAATAACTATCACAATAGTGGAATACATCTCAATGGTAGTTCGGGGGGTGTAATGCCAGATGAATTGATATTTGGTTGGGGCACGTGGTGGGATGCATTAATTAGCTTTTCCTTAAAAACACAAATTTAGACAAATAGGTTATCCTCATATAGTTTAATTGTACGGTACCTGATCTTCTTTCATAAAACTTGGGTAACACCGATGCCTTGTCACACTTTACACTTGCAATACCAGATGAACATGAGCTCTCCTTCGAATTCCTATATCAGAGACGCACACACAACTCTTAACTCTGCTACCGTCGCTTCTTCTTGACTAGTCTAACTCCAACAGCCTGCCTTGACCAATTCTGACCCCCACTTCGAGCAACTCTCACTTATATCCCTTTTTCGGTCGGAGGTCCACGTGCTGAAATGTAGAGCTGAGAGCTAATCCGTAGACATGGCGTCGCCGTCTCGGTTGCCGCCAAACGGCTTAGTGTGGTATGTAAACATGGGCGTGGTATGTAAGATATGGGGCCACCTGTATATTATCGCCCATCTGCTTAGCGTGGGGATAATCCGCCCGCATTCCTGGTTCCATTATTTTTTAATCCTTCCAAATATTTATTACTTTACATTTCTGGCATTACAGCCACGTTACTATAAATATAACTAAAGTTTACATTCATGGTCATTTCCTTACAAAGTTATTAGCATGCTTAAGGACTATCTGAGGAACCCCGTATAAAAGGAAAAATTTCAATACTCGCTTCGGATTTAAATATCACATGAATTACATAATCCACTTGGATGAATTTGTTCAGGAGATGAGGCAGAATCCGGGAAATATTTCGATGTAATATTTATCACCCTGTAGCTAAGCGCGGAATAACGAGAATTAAAAACCTGTTTCTGTCTATCATAAATGCTTATAACTCAAGAACGCGTCAACGGATTTACACTCTTTTTTCACTGGTTTATAGAACTTAATAGAGCATGTTACGTATTTTCAAAACGGGTGTAGAAAAAAATGTAAAACAACCTAAATATCTCGAGAACTGCTAATCCTAGAGTAATGGGATTGATCTTATTCTTTTCGTCGTTCAAAATTATGTATAAAACAGACATTTAATTGATACAATTCATACGAAGTCCTTTACAGTATTGTGGCAATTAATTGAGAAACGCAGTTTTTTTTATAAAATTCAGTTTTATTCATGTTTTCTATGGATACATTTAAAACTAATAAGTGATATGACCTCCCCGAGACTTTATAACATCACAGACACGTTTCGGCATGGACTGTACTACACTAGCACATGTAGTTTTAATTTCAACGTCTCTGAACCATATGTCAATAACGGCCGAAATTAGCTTGTTTATCGTCGTACAGTCAAATTTGTGAAGCCGTTTTTTGACAATAGTCCACAAATTTTCTATGGGATTCAAGTCTGGTGAATTCCCGGGCCAATCCAGTACGGTAATATTTTTTTTTGAGCAAAAATTTTTTATTCGCTTCGAAGTGTGACATGGCGCGCTGTCTTGTTGGAAAACGTAATCTCCGTTCGGCCACAGTTTAGGCATGGTTGGAAGCACTTTTCAGGTCAATATGATTTCGTAACTGGTACTGTTCATCATTCCCTCTACGGGAACAAGAGATTCTGTCCCCAAAATGCTGAAACAACCCCAAAACATCTTTTTGGGCGGATGCTTGGGTGCTTGATTGATGTGGTGCTGATTGAGAGGTTCTCCTTGGCTCCTTCTCACGAACATAGATCTAAATCCCTGAACCACAAAATATGTTTCGTCAGAAAAGATAACTTTCTCCCAGTCTTTCTCAGTCCATGTTTTGTATTTCCGTGCCCATTCCAACCTTGTTTTCTTCATGCGAAGCGTCTGAAGTTGCTTCTTGTACGGTCGACGTGCTCTCCGTCCGCGTTCTAACAGCCTGTATCGCACTGTTGAAGGTACAATATCAACACCAGCTGCCGCCATGGACTTAGACAGTTCAAAACTGGTTAATCGAGGATTTTTAACACTCATTCGATGTAAAGTTTTATCGTCACGAGTCGAAGTTGATCTTTTTCGGCCGCATCTTCCAGAGCGGTTGGTTCCAGCATTTCCTGTTTCCTCGAACCGCTTCCAGATCCTCCCGACACTTGCTGTACTCACTCCACATATTTTACCTATTTCCTCGAACGTCTGAGAAGTGTGTTCTCTAAGCGCAATCACTTTAGCACGTGTTTCCGCGCTGATATCCATGACGTTAATGAGCCCCGCAACAACTGAGAAATTACCACTGCGGAACACCTGCCACCTGGCGGAGGAATTTGAACACCTGCTACTTACCAGGTGCATATGAACACCTGCTACTTTGATAATAACTGCAATTTGAACTCTGAGCTAATTTGGAGTGCTTCTTCCTAAGCTTACGTGTGATAAAACGAAAAAAATGACATTTCTCAATTAATTGCCACAATACTGTATTTCTTAAATTTTGACGATTCTTGAAGGCCATTTGGAAAACGTTCGTTTTCTTCGAATCGTACCAAAATGGTATCAGCACCAGAGTAATCCACAAGAGACTTATCTACTAAATGTTGTGAAATGTGGTGAATTTTATTTTTAGCTAAACTGGATACAAGCAATTTTTGTGGCCATTTCGCAAAAAAGGTAGGATTTTTTTTATCAGGAATCATAATAAAATATAATGAGAACGAGAGTAGCTTATAAGAAACTTGTCTATAAAATTTGGTTTATTAGTTTTTAAGTTAAAATGGATACATCTATTGCACAGACATACACACGCACAGAGAGAGAGAAACTTTATCCTTAAAATAGTTTTTTCATGTTCTAGAAGTCCAGAAACGTGTAGATCCATCGAAAACTCGAGTTGAGATTTTCGATATGATTCCAATACTTTCCCTATATACTGTTTTAAATAAATTTCGAAGTTTTTGCTCGAATTTAAAGAATTTCTATCTAGTTCTAGATTTTTTGATAACAAAACCAGATAAAAAGTTTCTGGAAAATTCATTAATATTCGTGATTGCTATCCTGTACACAAGAAATCGACCACAAAAAAGACAGACAGACAGACGGCCATCACTTCAAAAATAGTCAAAACGTGTTCAGGAGGTCTTCCAACGTTTATTGGCATCAAAATCTCGAATTCAATACTTTCCGTGAAAACAAATTTTCTCTATACTTTTTACATACTTTGAGAAATTAAAAATCGAAACAAGATCCAGTCCGATAAAGCTGAAATGGTTTTTTGTGTGAATAACATCTTTTTTGGTGGGTGGTTTGTCGACTATAGCCAATTTCAAAACAGTTTAAAATATTAAAATAGTGAAATTAAACCACTTTTTCAAAATAGTTCAAAATATTAAAATATCGAAGTTATAAACACCATATTTCAACATCGTAAGAATCTGATCCAAAATCTAACTATATATCCATATAAGACTTTCAAACTCTATAATCTACTTCTTATAGTTCATAGCAATTTTAGTTTTTGAGATATAAGCTTTATAAACTTGAAAAATTGACTTTATTCTCGCAAAAATCACTGTAATTAACATGTCCTTGCAGTTTAATACAATCTAACTCAAACATTTCATTTAAAAACTAATACTTATCCCTTTACTAAACGTTCATGTGAGGAGGTTGTATTGATTTTCTCAAAAATAAGGAAAATATTATCACACCCTGCGGCAAAGTTTAGTTAAATCTTAAACTTATTTCTCTATTTGACTTTGAGCACTTTGTTCTCAAACTCTGCCTGGGGAGAACTTTACGATAAAAGAGAATATAGTAATAGTTTCGCTCGATCGAGGACTAGCTAGAAAAATGTCTGGGGTGATTTTAGAAAAGAATGACCTTAGGCTTTTATTTAGGGTCGAATTTTCAGCGGCGGAGACTCTAAGTTATTTAAAAATGTAACTCCCGACCAAAACAAGAAATTTATGAAGCTTTCATATGATGACAAATGTTGTGTACAAGATCTATCTCAACTCCCACAAGATCTATGTAATCATTTTAATTTTTGAATAAATATATTTTCGGGAAGTAGAGATCAACTAAACCTTCAAAAGGTTCTTTGGTAATAGTCTCCATCCTCTCAAGAAAAGTCAAAATAAAAGTGTATACACTTCATTTTCGATTAACTTATTATTCATTTTAATATACTCTATAACAAAACAATTGACGCGCCAAAAATGGGTTATCCAATTGTAATGAAATTTCGTATGCAAAGACATTTTGAGCGAACATGCAAATGACTAAAATTTGGTGTCCAGTAAATAAACAGTGGGAGCTCCAGCAAAATGGAACTGCGCATTCAGCAGGTGTATATAAGGAGCGATTTTGAATCTGTGGTCAAAATTCCTGTTGCATTTCGACTACGGATATCTTACGTCTTTGGTAGTCATTCCTGACACACTGACAGCACAGCGGTACGTAGACAATATTCTACGACCGGTTGTGTTACCGTGCCTTTTGCTACACTCTGGACTTACTTTTTAACAAGATAATGCCCTGCCGCACACGCCACGTGTTGCTATGAATTGTCTTCAAGCTTGCCCAACACTTCCTTGGCCAGCTAGGTCTCCTGATATCTCTCCCATAGAGCACATTTGGGACGTTATGGGAAGGCGATTGCAACCATCCCGGAATGTTGACGATTTAGCCCGACGGTTGGAGACAATTTGGCAAGACATTCCGCAGGACACCATCCGTGAACTTTATCAATCCATGTCACGCCGGGTGACATCTGGAATCCAGAGCAGAGGTGCACCAACGCCTTATTGACTTCCTCCCTTTGTATACGGTCAAACTGTAAATCATTAAATTGTTCTGAAATTGTAATCGTTTCTTTTTCTATGTATGTTCTTCACATCCATCAACTTTTATCACAATCGGACAACTCCTTCTTGGTGCATCGAATTTTTTGTTATAGAGTGTACGTTTTTTTACACTTATTTCGTAAAGTCATCCGAATTTTCGGAAAAACAGCAAGTGAAACCTCCTGAACTCTACGACCCAGACCGCACGGCTAGCCAGAAGGCTCGGAGCTGCTTAATGTGCGACAGAGATCTATAGAACTGAAAATCCTTTATGAACCACCCCTCACCACCTCCCAAATTCAATACTACTTTCATATCAGTTATCATACTCGTATAAGCAAGTTTTATCTAGAGCCAATCCTGATAAATAAATGTTTCATGAAAAATATAAATTTTTCAGTCGGAAGTGATATCTCTAGAAACTGAAGCGGAAATCCTTAATAAACCACCCGACCTCCACCGAAATGTGATGTTGAATCCATAACCGCCATTATTTAATTTGTGTCTATAGCTGAATCTAAGATATAGGTGTTTTAAAATAGTTTTTAGTAAAAATAATAGTATGGCAAAATTGTAATTGTTAAGTATATTAAGTTTTTTACTTGTTAAGTATACACAGTTTTTTAATTAAGTATATAATTAATTTTTACTTTCTCATAGCATAGAAGAAGTATTGTTTTCGCGAAATTTTTCTATTTCGATATTTTGATATCGATATATATTTTAGGACTTCATGAACACGTTTTTGATTATTTTTAGAGTGATGCCCATCTGCTTGAAGTTTATTTCTTGTATATCCGATGGATAGCTGACACAAATATAAATGGATTTTCACGAAACTTTATATCCGATTTTGGTACCGAAAACTATAGAACTAGATACAATATTTTTTTTAAATTCGAGGGAAAACATCGAAATTTTATAGTTTATTAATGTAGCAGCATAGAACAAAATTTTACCTAATTTTGCATAAAAGGGGCTATTTATGGCAAATAAGTGCTTTCTATAACAGTTTTACTGTCCATTCCTAAGTTTCAGACAATCCTCTACAATTTTATACTTGGCTTCATTTGATATACCTTTCTTTGTTGCCGAGTTCGTTATCCTGACCCTTTTAATCTTCCACCAGAGACGTTGCATCCACCACTTTTATTCGATATGGCAGTAGCATCGCCGAGGTTTTCTGAAGACCCAAGCGAACTTTCACAAAAGGCCTCATCTCAACAGTAAATACAGTAGGACGTCACATATCCGAAAATTGGTAATCCAAAAATCGATTACCCGACAATTTATGTTGTTTTTAAATGTTAAAAAAAATCATAATGAAATACGGATTCATTAAAAGACTATCATATGCGTTAGTCTTTTCACTTTAAGTTCTGAAATAGAAGAATCCCCTGAGTCAAAAATATTTTGGACGTCTTTACAGGATATAAAATACTTCCTCCTTCTTCTTCTTAAGCACTACAGCCGATTGCCAGCCAAGGCTGTCTCAGTCAGTTTCCACCATCTCAACCTATCCGACATCACTACCCTCCATCTATTGACGTCAACGTTTCTCAGCCATTTCTCCACATTGTCCAGCCACCTTGTACACGGCCTTCCTCGCCTTCTCTTTGCATCTGACCCCTGGAAAGTTATTTTCTTGAGTAAGTTATCCTCTCCATATCTATATATATGTCCGAGCCATCTTAGTTGAGCCACTTTAATCACTTTTACTATATTTGGTTCTCTAAATTTAGAATGTAATTCTTGATTATATCTTATTCTCCACACTCCATTTTCCCTAAATTTTCCCAAATATTCTTCTCAAGATTTTTCGTTCAAAAATCATCAACTTATTTTCCTCAGTTTTATTCATAATCCAGCATTCACTTCCATATAAAGCTATTGGTCTTACTAATGTCTTGTATAACCTTATCTTTGTTTCTTTAGTTATATGTTTTGATTTAAACTGATTACGTAAACCACACACACACACACACATAGTATCATCTGTTAGCCATACCTATACGATTCGTAATTTCACTTTTGATATTGATATTACAATTTACCATTGTGCCCAGGTACTTGAACTGACCAACAGGTAAACTGAGCAAAATACTTCCGGGTGATATAAAATGCTACTGGGGTAAACTACCTCCAATGTCCATATGTATAGGATGCCGGGAATAGGCGATTGTGAAAACAGGACATACGGGCTTCCCGGTTTCAAGAAGTCGCTTGTACATCAAAGTCAGCTATGAAAATCTACTGTCCAAAATACCGGTTGGCTCACTGGGGTGCACTGTCCGGAGGAAGTGATCGAAATCCGGTGCCGGTCGGTATAGGATTTCGTTGAAACGGTACGGATGCATGCACCAGCATTCTGGATAATTGCTGACTGTTGAAATATTCAGATGAGTCGTGTTAAGTGCTGTGAAGAAGCTATGGTTTGGTATCCGGCAACTACTCCGATAGTGTATAGTTGGCCAGGTGTGGGGATGTAGTCACTGTGATATCACCGATTCAGATCACTAGTTGCAGCTTGCACATTAGTTACGACTTTCTGTAGTGTATAGGATCCAAAGAGGTGTCCCTGTACTACTCCGTCTGTTTCCCCAAAGCTGTGGGGCGAAAAAAGGCGAACGCACAGCTACTTCACTGACCGTCACTGACCGATGAGGGCTATCAATGATAGTCTGGTTCCACTCCAGTTCTATTGCCGGGTAAATGACCTCGGACGGCATTGATACATATTCATGCCTGGATCAGAGCTCTACTGGTGTAGATAATGCTCAACAATAATGCATAAGATTCTGTTTCCTGCGGTAGGTGTTTGACTACCACTACAGAAATAGCAGGGGATGCAGATTTCCAGATTCCCGTAAAATGCAAAATATTCAGGTCCGTTTCGATCCGCTGCCGGGATAAGTGACGAAAAATGAGACCCTTTCTCACGAGAATAAAATGAGATCTGACTTAAAAATTTAAATGCAGGTCCCTTTACTTTTATATGAAGGTCGGAACAAAATGGCGAACAAAGTTTTCTCATCCATTCATTTTTTGCAGCACTTGTGCGTGAAAAATGAGTGGGACGAATTCCCGAACTATTCATTGGATTACGGGATAACGTTCATGTTGTAAGCGTACATATTATTCCCGGTCTCCTCTGAACCCCGGAATGACTTAACACTTGACAGGAGTCATAATTTTCACGAGATTTGTCGTTCCAATTTTCACATTTCCTTCAACAACTCATTGTTGAATTTTTATGACATCTCTCTCATGTTATTCATTCATTGGCGCTGAACTGTCCTTGCCTATCTGTGAAGAGGCATCGTGATAGCGATTAAAGTCTACACCGAACACTTTGGCTTACGTTGAGTTATTACTCTATTACTCCCCAGCCCCCTTATTTATGGGTTAACCATAAATAAGGGGACCATAACCCATTAAATTAAACTTCTGTGTGATCTGGAAAAGGTCTTTTCTTCAAGGCTTAAACTTCTTAGGACTGACATTTCTTTCATTCTTAAAACTACATAGAAGACTTCTCTATTTCGTCAAATACTTATTTCTCAGACACTGCCTGGGGGAACTTTTAGATAAAGAGAGCATAAGAATGGTCTTTTTCGAGCTAAAGCAAGTCGGAAATCAATGTCAATAGTTGCAGAGAGACTGTCTTTAGGCTGCGCATTAACATTTCAATGCTTTCTGCACTAAAAGTACTTCATTAATAACGGTATGAAAAGTTGATAAAATTATCAACCTGTTTCAAAAGCAAATTTGGCGACATTTTCCAAATGTCACCAAATTGGCAATTGTTCATTACCTTTGAAAATGAAGTCCAATTTCTTTGATAATCCCCGCCGCTTCGTGCGAATTACAAATTTAATATTCTTCTTCTAAGACATAATGAGGTTCCCTTTTCATGCGACGGGTACGTTTTATTTAGGAAACTATGGGGTCTTAAATTAACTGTGTTTCGTCGGATGGTATAATATACATGTTTTATCGGGTCTGTCCGTCTGTCTATCTCATTTGGCGACACTGGCAAAAATTTTGGCGTCTTTTTGAACATGTTTTTGGGTTCTCAAGTTAAATACGTTTCATTAGAGCGTGGTAATTATGTTTCGTTAAATTATCGTAATCGTTAGCTTAAGAGCTTATGGTGATCAAATAAGCGGGAAAATTTTCCATAACTTTAGGTATATCGTTATATAACTGATTGAACATCTAGTTTATTTAGGTTTTCTTCGTTTTCCAATAAATCTATTTCTTTACGAATTACTTAAAAGTTTTTAATGATAAAATCATAGTTTAATATTTTTTTAAACAAAGCATGCTATTAAAGCAGCTCTTATATTGTAGGATATGAAAAATTACGCCAAGTATTTCACTGAGTGAGTCGGAAAGAAATATAAAATTGAAAAGTGATCTGGGAAAATATACTGATATAAAAAATATGTAGCAAACAAAAAATAATTTAGCTATGGTAGTTTCAACCCCTCGGATCTGGTAATTTTATGAAAATGAGAAATTTAATTTTCATACACCCCTCCCACCCCCTCTCCGGAATGAAAATGTCAATTAGTAAAATTTGCACCATACATAATTACAGTAAACATTTATCCCATACCTCTGAAAATATTTCGCAACTGTTTGAGCCGAATTTAGGCGGAAAACGTGATTTGGAAAGTTAACAAAGAGCGGATAGTGCAGAAGATTTACTGACACTCACCCTAAAAAGAATGCTTTATCCATGTGTAAATACTATCTACAAACCAGACCCGTCTCAACAACATACTAAAATTTCATTTTGATAAATTCATTTTTACGGCAGTTTTCTTGCGAACGGACAGGCAGAATGAATGCACAAAGTCATAAACACTTCATTGCCAAATGATGAGCAGTTATAAAGATTAAGTAATTAGTTTATAGAGTACCACATTATCACGTTATACATTATCAACTGATAAGTAATTACAGTCAATTTAATTCTGTGATATAATATATTTCATTATAATTAAAATAGTTTTAGATTATTTATACTGTGAAACAACTATGTTATATTTTTATTTCTATTGATTTTAATGAGTCTCCAAATACATTAGTTTATGGCACTTCTTATTTCTTATTTCTTATTTCTATTATTTGATAAAATAAAGAGTGGAAAGTATTAACACACACAATAAAACATTTGAATATTCAATATGCCAATATTAGTCAAAGTGGAAATTTAAACTTTATAGGGCACTAGTACAAACTTAACTATTTACTAGTAGTTACGACTGTCGAATGCAGGGAAACGCACACCCGGTACAGGTTTTAGTATATATATATATATAAAAGAAATGTGATAATGCATTTTACTTATGTTAAAATATAAAGGCAAACTGTGAATGGTTTTCTTAGTGTCTGAATTTTGCTTCAATATGTACTCCAGCATGGGAAAAAACAAAGTTGAAGTCTACAAATGCTAGAATAAGTATAAAAAATTAAGAATTAAAAATTAAGTTTAAGAATTAAAAATTAAGTTTAAGAATTAAAAATTAAGTTTAAGAATTAAAAATTAAGTTTAAGAAAACAGGAATTTATCAAATACATCTAGTAAGTTTCATTTCAACTCATGCTGTGTAAATAAATAGAGTTTATTGAAGCTTATTTAGACGTTTTGATTTTATTTTCGACTGCAGAAAAGTAGCCCACTGCACGGAATAGTTTTGGCTCTGAGGAATGGCCGATGTGCTAAAACCAACTGACTTGCTTTTAATTTTTCAGCAGCAATGTTTATAGCCATTAAAGATGGGGCTAATGACAGAAAGTTATGGGTTCTTTCAATGCTTCTTCATAACTCTGTGTTTAAAACTTCATCGAAAATGCAACTATATGGAATCGTCTGCTTCTCTATGTAAAATCAACAAATGTATCAAATGAAATTACTCTACGAAACAATTTAGTTTAAAAATAGTCTACGGCAATCTTACCGATAATGGACTGTTCATAGTCTTTCTTTATATGGAAATCTGTTTGAGAATGTTTCTATCAATGGTGGTACTTTCAGGCTGTCCAAACAGAAACCATAAGCCTTCAGATAGGTTGAAAGGTCTGGGTCGAAGAAGGAAATTTCAAATACTCAAACCAGCTAAACCATATTTTAAGCTACTGCATAAGAATAATTAACACTGAGAAAACCCCAAAACGTGCAGTTCTGGGTGCCACTGCCTTATCATCGGCGCGTGGTCTTTATGTAGGGTGATTAAAAAAAGATAGGCCACACTTTACGAGGTGATAACACACACCAAACCAAGCATTTGTGTTATATGAGCAATTCATACAGACCAGCATTGAAACTTCGAATCTTGGACACGCATGATTTTAGTTTGTGTGTATTAATTCTCCTCCCCCTCTTTCCCCTCCCCCGTACCTCTTCTTGAAAAATTTGCTCTGAGATATTCCAGTTATTGTTATTAGCTATTCCTAGCTCGATTACAAAGGACCAGATATAAATAAAATGTTCGAAATAAATCGTAGCAGATTTTAATTGGCGGTTTTCCTGTTTTAAATAAATGTTCCCCAAATTTCCTTTCATAAGTTAAATATTATCACTTGCCGTTCAGGTAAAATAAAATCAATCAAGAATTTGTATGATCGATATCTCGGCCAATTTTTCATCGTAACCGGAATTGATCGCTGAATTTCTTTAACTCAAATTACGTGCGGTGAAAAGTTTACTAATTGACATTTGTTTTATTGTGGTTGTATAATTTTTCTTTTTTATGAAATTATTGGTTTCGGAGGGGGGGCGATCATTTATAAATTCTGCTTTATTTGCTGATTAGTTTTCGAATTTTACTTTACATCTACGACAATCAGCGAATTTAATATTCCTTTAGAACACTATTCCTGAAATTCTTGGTATACAAAATTATATACGCGAATTTGTGTATTTCTGTAATATGTGCAATTATGTCATAATGGATTTTATATGCAGTTACTCTGTAAAGAAAACCTCGCGAAGCAAGTTATAAAAGCTAATATGGGCAGCACATGACTTTCCCTGCAGAATCATAATCACGTTCTCTTTATTTCTTCAATAATTCATTAAATCGAGTTGATTGACACGAAATAACACCCAATATTATTTTATATTACATTTGTAAAGAACCTTGCGGCCCCAAACAAGAATCAAACCCTGGATCTCCGAACTGACCAGCCGATGTTCTACCGTTGAGCTACTGTGACGAAATTGCACACTCTTATAGTCGAAGTAGCCTCTGCATTCTCCACTCTCGAAAGTCAGTTTGGCGGGTAACTGACAATCTGACTGACCACCTCCTGCTATTTTTACCTCAGGTTAGCCTCCTGCTACTACTATTTTTACCCAGGTTAGTATCTTCCATGGCCGTTGTCTTCTCTATTCGAAATCGGCGCTCAATCTTCCAGAGTCCACTGCATCCATGCTAGTCGTATTAAGGTCACTTTCAAACCGCCGACATCTTTGCGCTAACCTACAGGGTTGATGTGTTCGGGCACCATTGTAAAAAACTTTTAACTCCCAACCGTGAATCGAACCCTTGATCTCCTAACTGGCCAGCCGACGCGCTACGCTGCCGTTGAGCTACTGAGACGGAATTGCAAGCTCTTATAGTCGAAGTGGCCTATGTAACTCTACTTATATATAACTGTTGGAACAAACCAAATGTATGTTACATTTTTTCAATTTATTCTTTTAAAAAACTCTTGTGCATGAAATATCCAAAAGAACGTTTTGAAAAGTTCCTTTTACGGTTTTCTCGCTCAGCCATTTTTCTTTCACCTCAACATTTATTTTCGTTTCTTTATTTTTCTACCCACCCCTTTTTCCACCACAAAGAAGAAGAGTTTAAAGTACTTGAGTTTGGGACCACCCAGAGAAACGAACATTTTCGTTCCAAGTTGCTTATTTTGCTTGCTGCAAACGAATGAAGTTAAAACTGTTGAATGGGTAAAATATGCGGCAGAAGTAAGTTTTTTGTCACGCATTCCAGACAAAAAAAATATATAATAAAAGAGTCTGAGGAACAATATCAGTTTTAGCGTTTCGTCTTTATCATATCATAAGGGAGTACCCTGGGGTCTGTCGCTGAAACAGCGATTTTATCCCTGATTTGGATAAAAAATGAATCATTATTAATATAATTATTGATCATGATTAATATAATCATCATGATCATGATTAATATAACATCATGATTAATATAATTATTATTTCTTTTTCTACATTTTAAGCACTCAGGGATCGATCGGTAGGACTGCGATTTTATTCCAGGTTTGGACAAAATAAATAATTCTCAGATTAATATTATTATTTCTTTTTCTATATTTTGAGTATCCGGGGAACCATCAGTAGAATTGTGATTTTATTCCAGGTTTGGACAAAATCATCCTGGAATTAAAGCTATTATTCTTTATTTTTCTACATTTTAAGTATACCCGGAGGCTTGTCGCTAGAACTGAAATTTTGTTCCAGGTTTGTACAGAATGAATCGTTCTCAAATTATCGTTAGAAAAACTTATAAAAACCAATGCCAAATTAAGAATTTTGAGGTATGGTTTATTTTGTTTGCTGAAATTGAATGCAGTGGTCAAAAACTGTTACATGGGTAAAATATCATTTTGTCATGGGTCATTTTGTCTCTCGATGATAAGCTCTATAGCAAGTGTGCATAAACTTCTCAGGATGTTACATATATATATATATATATATATATAACTCTTATAAAGTACTCTTATAAAGTTACTCAATTATCCATCCCTTCAAATCATGGTAAAAAAATATAGAATGCTTGAAAAGCAGGAATATAGAATTGGGAACAAAATTTCTACAAATGAACTGTAATATCTAAAAAAAACTATAAAAAGACTAATACTTCTATCTGCCTGTAACTCTTGATGACAAGTTTGACTACTTTGTACAGAACATTGCTGCCCCCAACCAGGAATGGAACTCTGGATCTTCTAATTGCCTCGCCGACTCTCTACCGTTGAACTTCTGAGACGAAACTATAAGCTCTTAGCTTTGAAGTGGACTCTGCATTCTCCACCTTCTAATGTCAGATTGACGTGCAACTAACAATCTGACTGACTACCTGCTGCTATTATATGTACTTCGGATTAGCTTCCTTGTGCTATTTTTATCCTCCAGGTTTAGCTTTTTGTGTGGTCCTTATCTTCCTAATTTGAAATCGGCTCTCCATATCAGAGTCCACTGATTCCGTGCTATTTATACTAGGGTCACTTTCAGATTTCAGATATTTTTTCACTAGCCTGCAGGGTTGATTTGCTTGGGCGCCATTGTAAAGAACCTTGCTGTCCCAAACGGAAATCGAACCCCTGGATCTTCGAATTGGTCAGCCGACGCACTACCGCTGAGCCACTGGAACGAAATTGCAAACTCTGATTGCCGAAGTGGACTTTGCAACCTTCACAGCAAATTTGACAATATATCGTCAACACATCAAGATTTTCGGGAAATGTCGCCCAGTTGTTGATAATGATCTCCGAAAAATTTATCTTAATTCTAATAATCACTGTATCTTAGTAGAAATTAATAATCTAATATTTTTGATTCATGCATACTGCTATCTTCAGCGAGAGCGCTATCTAAACTGTTCATATTAGTTCCTGGCCTTGTTTTCGAAAGGCAAGAAGAGAGGATAATTCAAGTAATTTCATATACCGGCAAAATATAGCATAAATGGTGAATCCAGAAGCTATATGTTCAAAATTGTATTCCCGTTACTCTATTATTACTCACTTGAAACTAACCCTAATGTTCTGCAATGTATATAAAAAATATTAGAGTATAGTGAATTCAATCTTACATATAAATACAGGATGTCAAGGAAAGTTATGGAAAAGGCAAATAACTCGAAAGATATTACAGTTGCATATTTTTTATTTTTTATTTTTTATTGGAAACCCTAATGATGCCACATGATGACGCAGTTTTAGGGGTCTGACCCCCTTCTTCAGCGGGGTATGGGGCTCGTTTCATGTTAGAGCTAGAAGGAAAATCAAGTTGCAAAAGCGTTGCAAAATTAGCACAAAGCAACTTCGTCCTCCATCAAAATGGAGGAAATTTAGGTAATGCAACAAAATAAAATTGGCTTTATTATACAAAATGTTCACTTTCTGCAATGATTTATGTTTGCACACGTGTAATCAGGTGTATTTATGTGATTTTCAATATCTCTACATTTACAGTTTTACATGCAGATTAATAAAATTGTATCTTTTAAAATCGTTATTTAGAGAATTATTTTCTATTTTTTGCAGAGAGGACAATGATATTTTATACTAATTTTGCAACGTTGTATAACTTTATAATTGACTTTTTCTATCTCTAACAGAAAACGAGATATGCCCCGTAACACGCTAATAAGGAAGTCAGTCCACGAACGATGTCTCATCATTTAGCGCCATCGTGATTTCATATACACCTGCATAAAAATATTGTTACGAACGTGTAAAATGCTCTGGTGTCTTTTTACTCTCCCCCTCACTTGAGTATCTTTTGAAAACCAGAAGGGGAAAACACCCATACAGACATCCTTTCCCGTGACGGGAGTCTAGGGTATCCATATGCCATTGCCAGATTTGGCGATTTATTGCCAATTTGGCGACATTTGGCGAATATCTGAGGATTCCAAATTACCTCGAAATAACGATTATTCTACCAGATATGAGATATTTCTTGAAATTTCTACAGAGAGCGTCTGTGAAAAGCGTCATCACCGAGTTGGAGAGCAGTTGACGTGATACGAACTACATTAATTTGGGATTTTTGTCACTGTTTTTAGAATAGTAGCGTCTGTTTTGTGAAATGAAATGCATCTAAGTTTTGAAAATAGTATCAGCTGTTTTGTGAAATTGGTGGAGCATTTAAATTTTGTTTCACTATATATCATTCCTGTTTACGTTTTGTTTGTGAACAAACGTTTTAGTTATCCTGAAAATTGGACTCGTTCTTGTATTTTGAGAAAACAGCCACGATTTCAGAGGATTCGCCGTAACAATATATATGATAACTATAATACTTCTCGAGATATTTGCCGTGACTTTCCATGACATCTTGTATACTTTCAAATACATAATCGTTCAAACCTCACAAAAATATGGCTTTCTCTTAAAATTTACTCTTTAAAATATCCTTACATCTGAAATATTAAAATAGAACGCTTTTAAAAAGTTCATTTTACAGTTTTCTTGCTCGTCCATCTTTTATATTGCTCTGTCTTTTATCTTACATCCCTCGCCCATTTCTTTTGCAGAAGGATAAAATAGTTAAAGCAGAAAGCTACATAGTTAAAATAAAAAACGCAATTTCAGCGCCACCTATAGATAGAAATGGTTTTCTTTCGTGGTGGTTTTTTTTTTATATGAAATATATAGTTAAATGGGTAAAATGCAATAGGGTGAATTTTTGCTTTGTCATACTATTGTATAAAGCAGCGTTTTACAAAGCATGTTCTGCAGAACCCTTAGAGTTCCGCAACATTATTTCAGATGTAACGCAAGGTGATAGTTTCGTACAAATTTTCGAAAACATAAGACATGGAGTAAAATATAAATGTATATTTTGGATCACATGCGACTTTTTCTCATTTTGGGATTCCGCCATCAAATTAAATTTAAAACAAGAAAGATCGATCATGCATAAAGCATTGATTATGAAACACTTTCCAACTGAAATGAAATATTATTTAAACATCTCTAAAATGCGATACATTCAGCGCTGATATATTTTAAAATATCACAGCACTACAGTAATTTATTATGTTTGAAAACTTAACTTCATCGAAAAAAATTGAACTTTATTCGAATGACGTCATCGAAATATAAATCGTCTGGCTCGCTATATAACAGCAATGAATATTTCATTCATATAACTTCTAAACCAGACTCCAGAGGTAAATAATTTTGCGTAAAAAATATTCAGCAATTCTTATACAACTCATCTTACAATCACTTGTTTACATTCTGCATGTTTACATGTCCCCATTTTAGGCACCAAAAACATGCTCCGTTTTTCCTAACAGCACTGTTTCTTTCTTCCATCGAGGAATCAATGGCAATTGTGCAATCCTGAGAGGTATGCGAAGGTTTATTGCAGAAAATTCTCCCACAATCTTTAATTAAGGATACGGTCTCTGAAGAAATTAAAACTGCCGCAGAAGGTACAAGTTTATGTATTGTGTCTATCAGGATATCTATTGTTTATCTTTGAATTTCAAGCATCAAAAGAGTCCATTCTTAATTTAAAGAGTTCTTCTCATTCTACTTCAACTTTTAAAAATTCCCAATAATTTGCGCAAACACTCATCAGATTATTTAGTTGAAGCATTTTGGGGCATTATTATAAAGAATTACCAAGGTCGCAACATAGCACTCCGCTTATCGCCAATTTGGCGCGATAAAAAAAACGACAGTACCGGTCTCTGGGATTTAGCATTATCCCAAAGACCGGTACGGTCTTGAATTTAGCGACTTTTCTGGCCCTCGATGTTAAGACAGTTGTCATAGTATCCAGTCTCTGGGATTTAGTCCATTTTTGTTTGCACGATGCTTTTCCCAAATCTTAAAAATATTTTCCGGAATTGCTGACTCTACTAATAGAAAAAACATCGCTGCATATTTCTCTTTAGTGACACCTAATGAATCCAAGGCACGTTAACTGAGCTTCTAATTTATCGTGCAATTGTGTCACAGGTATATTTTGACTTTTCTAAAGAACTAGAGTCAATAGTTCACGGATGTAAAAAATTCAATTAAGAAATCAACTTTCCCATAACGGGATTTAAGTAATTCTATAGCCTTGTTAAAATTTTCTTTAGAAGGTGGAAATCCTTCTAGCAGGTGAGTCTGATTTCATAGCTAAATGCAAATATTCGAACTTATCTTCAACAGTTAAAGTTTTATCATTATGTATTTTAGAAAATTGTCCCCAAAATCATATCCAACCTCTTAAATCCCCATCAAATGTGATCAATTTTATTTTAGGCAATCGCACTTGAGTTTTGGTTCCAGCTTGGCTACAATTATCAAAGTTCAAACTCTCAGCAGTCTTTAATTCCTTAATCAGTTTTTGCACTTCAAGTTCAGTATCGGGTTCGTCCATTTCCAGCAAAGGTTCTAACAATGTCACTCCCAGGCGTTAAGCTTTTGATACTTTTGAGCCAGTAATGCAAACCTTGCATTTATTTCAATTTTATTACCGTCCGGAGCAATAATTTCTTTAATAAGGTTTGCTTATTTAGTAAAACGTGATCGCGTAATCCTTCGTTCTGTTTCAGCCATTTCTACATCATTTTCAATGTGCAATTCCTTTGTCGCTTTTTAACACTTTACAACAAAGTTGAAAAGTGTTTGACTTTGTTCAGTCTGTCTGTCTGTCTGTCCGTTAGCACGATAACTGCCGTAAAAATGACTTAATCAAAATGAAATTTTAGTATGTTGTTCAGACGGTCTGTATAACCTATGGGAATATAAATGAATAATATCACCCAATTAGTTTTGGATTGAACCGGGGTTGGAAAAATGAAATACATTGAGCCCTATGGGACCTATTTCTCAAACATTTTTTAAGCGGATTTCAAATTCACAAATTGCTTCCAAAATTTTAGGTAATATTCAAATTGTTCCATAAAATATATAAAAAAAATCAGCGAAATAAATTTTCAGTACGTTTTAAAATAAAAATTAAAATAATAATAACACCTCTTATATGAAGCGATCACGTGACCATGATATAAAAATATCACGTGACCCACTTCCAAATGATATATGGCATCCATCTTGTCTCAAAATCGTGATTTTTAAAGTTCTTTTTAATTCATATTGAGTGTTGTATCCGTCCTAAAACTACTTTATTTTTGCTTAAATTCTGTGAATTTGCATACTGAAACAACGCAATTACAATATATTTGAGTTTAAATGCTCATCCAAATTTGATTATTTCTACAACGAAGCCTATTTTTCACCTATGTAAAATGTAAACAGCAAAATATGTAGAATGAGTTGTATTAGAATTGATGTATTTCTTTAACACAAAACCATTTAGTTCATGGAATCTGCGTAGCTGATATGAATGAAATATTCACTGATTTTATAAAGAGAAGGACGATTTTTTTCGATGAAGTTTTACGCATAGAGTTTAATTACTTGCAGCTCCATGGTCTTAATTTTTAAATAAAATAAATTATTATAGTATTGTAATGAATGACATGAATGGGAAATTATTTATGAATGAAATGCTTTTTATAGAGAGAGCCAGGCGTGTTATTTTTTCTATGACGTCATTTGAATGAATTTCAGTTGTTTCGATTAATGTTTTCGATTCGAACAGATTTATTAAGATTAAATACAATCCTTCCAAGCCATATTTTTACTTTCCTTATATACATAATGTATAAGGAAAGTATTGTGACGGGGTCGAAAATTCGAATTCGAGTTTTCGACGGGAGAGCACGTTTCAAGCATCCCTGTTCACGAATCAACCATTTTTGAAGTGATGTCTGTGTGTGTGTGTGTGTGTGTGCGTGTGTGTGTGTGTGTGTGTGTGTGTCAGTGGGTCTGTGGAGACGATAACTGACGAACGAATGGACCTATTCGAACCAAATTTGGTACAAAAATTACAATCCGTAAACACTGGAAGCCTATTGTTTTTATACGCAATCGAATGTTCAGAACACCCCTAAATTTTCGAATGAAATTTTGAAAAAATCGTCATAAAATCAAAACCAATAATAAAGTTACGCAAATAGACATTTCTTATGTAATTTTTCTTTAGGAAACGATTGACATAAATTTTAAAACGCTGACATTAACCGATCTCGAGATATTGCGCATTTTTCAAGAAAATTATCAAAAAGTCATATAAAATAGAAAAGAAAAATTTCCTATTGAGAAACATGTTCACTTTTCATATATAATATCATGCGATAAATTGGGTGACATCATTCTCGTGGATCTAGCTCGTTCCATTCATGAAAAAAGATACTTTGAGTAATACTTTTGAATTTGAACATCAATTTATCTGCTGTAAGAATAACTTATTTCTTCGTCCATAACGCTTGGCGAGATTTTGGCGACGAAATTGGCGGAATGTCGCCAACTTGGCGACTTTTTGAAATGTTGATAAATTAACGAAAATCTCGCCAAATGGATAAAAATGACGCTAAATCAATGAAAATGACGAATAATTGTGGAAAATTCAATACCTAATAAGTTATATAATATATAAATATATAATAATAGTTATATAATATATGTCGAAAATTCAATATCTAATAAGTTATATATATATATATATATATATATATATATATATATAACTTATTTCTTCGTCCATAACGCTTGGCGAGATTTTGGCGACGAAATTGGCCGAATGTTGCCAACTTGGCGACTTTTTGAAATGTTGCCAAATTAACGAAAATCTCGCCAAATGGACAAAAATGACGATAAATCAATGAAAATGAAGACTGATTGTCGAAAATTCGATATCTTGGAAAGGATATTAGTATCTACTAGAAGAATAACCTATTTATTTTACTGTAAAAGTAGTAAATTCATTTCATTATATAAGGAAAGTCATGTGTTGCCCACATCAGATTTTTTATATCAAAAAGGAACTACAAAATCTGTTGCCATTTCAGTCACATAAAAACTACCCCATTACGGTTGCGGGTTTTCCCACAACGGGAAATATTAATAATTTTGAACTACGGTATGGATGTTAAGGGAACTAGTTAACCATCTCTTAAACTGAACCGCAGGGTAAACATTTGAACCGCAGGGTAAACTTGCTGTAAACATTTACATTTTAATTTGTGATTAATCCCTCACCAACTTTGTTACTTTCCGTATATACATAATGTATAAGGAAAGTATTGTGACGGGGTCGAAAATTCGGATTCGAGTTTTCGACGAGAGAGCACGTTTCAAACATCCCTGATCACGAATCAAACATTTTTGAAGTGATGTAAGTGTGTGTGTGTGTGTGTGTCAGTGAGTCTATGGAGACGATAACTGACGAACGAATGGACCGATTCGAACAAAATTTGGTACAAAAATCACAATCCGTAAACAATGGAAGCCTATTGTTTTTATACGCAATCGAATGTTTAGAACACCCCCTCCCTAAATTTTAGAATTAAATTTTGAAAAAATCGTCAAAAAATCGAAACCGCTAATAAAGTTACGCAAATAGACATTTCTAATATAATTTTTAATTAGAAAACGGTTGAAATAAATTTTAGAACGCTAATATGAACCGTTCTCGAGATATTGTACATTTTTCAAAAAAAATATCAAAAAGTCATATAAAATAAAAAAAAAAATTCCTATTCCGAAACATGTTCACTTTTCATATGGAATACCATGCGATAAATTGGGTGACATCATTCTCGTGGAACTAGCTCGTTCCATTCATGAAAAAAGATACTTTAAGTAATACTTTTGTATTTGAACGGCAATAGTCATTTCTCTGCTGTAAGAATAACTTATTTCTTCGTTCATAACGCTCGGCGAGATTTTGGCGACGAATTTGGCGGAATGTCGCCAACTTGGCGACTTTTTGAAATGTTGTCAAATTAACGAAAATCTCGCCAAATGGATAAAAGTGAAGCTTAATCAATGAAAATGACGACTAATTGTCGAAAATTCAATAGCTTGGAAAGAATATTAGTATCTACTATAAGAAAAACCTATTTCTTTACTGTAAAAGTAGTAAATTCATTACATTATATAAGGAAAGTCATGTGTTGCCCACATCAGATTTTTTTTATTGTTAAATAACATTTTGTTGAGTCCTTCATTAATAAACTAGGGTAACGATAACATTTTTAAGACAGTTTATATAATTGCTATACCTTAAGTTTCAATCTTCATTTTCAGTTTTATCTTCATTTTCTGAGACGTTGCATTTTTGATTTTTGTAAATCTGGCGACATTTTCGTAAATTTGACAACAGCAATATTTTTTAATTGACAACTTTTTGTGTCGCTTTTTGTAAAACATCACCATGTTTACTGCCAATTGTTACTGACAGACAAGCAGGCATATAAACGGATTTTTTTATATAGAATTATATATATCAGAACTTAATACATTACATTGAAAGAAAACCGAAAATTATACTAATTTTAACAACTGTATAAAGCATCGAGCTAGAGTTTTCCCTTTATCTCCTACAAAAACAAAATAACATTTAAAAATAATTAAATTTAATTCCTTCTTCATAAAATTTAAAACATAGCAATATTAAGCTCGGCGATTTTAATAAACCTTTGTCTTTCAATAAAAAGCATTGCTAGATATAACCTTGTCATCAAAGTTTGTTTCTCAACTTTGATAATAAATAATAAGTGTTTTAACACATGTCACGTGATTTTTTTCGTATTTAAAATCGTTTTAATTAACTGCAAACTATATTACACGTATAAAACAAAACATTAAAAGGCAACAATGGTTTATTACGATTGATAGCTCACGAAAGTTTCAAAAATGATTTAACCATAGAATTAAACATGGGTAACTATGAATTTAATTGTCCACAGACCGAATTTCAAAATTCAGACTTCATCATGATTTGTAACTTGGTGAATTTTATAAATGTTCATGATATGAATAAAATAGCCATTAATTTTACATAGAAAGGCAGACGATTCATATTTCATTGAGGTCATTTGTGATAAAATTCATTTTGTGTAACTAATTTGTCTTTTTCGATGAAGTTTTAAGTTTGCAAGTAGTTGTACTATGACAATTTAAAAAAATCTGATGTGGGCAGCACATGACTTTCCTTATATAATGCAATGAATTGACTTCTTTCACAGTGAAAAATTGATGTATAAGATTCACGGTGCAGTGTTTTTAACATTGAATTATACATGATTGTAAGTTGATTACCAAATGACCACATGAATACTTTTTCAAAGTACCCAATTAATTTATAATTCACGCAACTCTAAATGAATAATTATGAATATCTATAGTATTCTCAATAATCAATATGATCTATTCAAATATTTTAATAATTAATTCATCCAATTAGGCGTCCCTTTCATTAACTTAGGGTCATTTTTGCAATTTAACAATAGTTTTGTCAATCTGGAGCGAAATTTCGCCAATATAGCCATATTCCGATATATTATTCGCAAAGTTTACCAAGTGTATTGTCAAGTGTTACAGACAAACAAGAGAGAAGGACATTTTTTATGTACTAGAAGGTATGCCCGTCATGCGACGGAATTCAAAACTTGCAAAACATGACTCTCACATTTGGTGTCATTTTTATAATTTAGCAACATTATTATCAATTTGGCGATATTTTCGTGACTTTGACAACATTTAAAAAAGTCGCCGACTTGGCAACGACATCCCTCCAAATTTTTGCCTAGCGTTATCGACGAAAAGACGGACGGACGGACGGAGAAATGAGTTATTCATAAAGTCGATTTTTATGTTCTCCCCAAGTAATTGAATTTTCGTTTTGAATTGAATTTCATTTTCCTTGATGTAACATAATTTTTATCAATTTGGCAATATTTTTATCAATTTGGTAATATTTTCGTTCATTTGACAACATTTTAAAAAGTCGCCAAGTTTTCGATATTCCGCCATATTCATCGTCAAAATTTCGCCAAGTGTTATGGACGATAAATAGATTGTTCTTATAGTAGGTAAATGACTATTGGCGTCCAAATGAAAACTATTAAACAAACTCTCTTCTCTCGTGAATGGATCGAGCTAGATCCACGAGAATGATTATAAATTTATCGCTTAATATTAGCATTCAATATAGCAATAATTTTTATGTCAATTGCTTTATAATAAAAAATTACACAAGAAATGATTATTTACGTAACTTTATTAAACGTTTTGATATTTTGATTTTTTCAAAATTTCATTTGAAAATTTAAAGGTATTCTGAGCATTCGATTGCATGTAAAAACAATAGGCTTCCATTATTCACTAATTGCAATTTTTGTACCAAATTTTGTTCGAATTGCGTGATTAGTTGGTAAGATATCGTCTGCACAGACTCACTGACACACACAGACACACACACACACACACACACACACACACACACACATACACACAGACAGACAGACATCACTTCAAAAACGTTCGATTCGAGTTCAGGGATGCTTGAAACGTCTCCCACCAAAAGCTCAAATTCGAATTTTCAACCCCTTCACAGTACATTCATTATACATTATACTATGTATATAAGTAAAGTAAAATGTCAGCTCTGAATGCATCACATTTTAGAGATGTTTAAATAAAATTGAATTTCAGTTGGAAAGTGTTTCATAACCAATGCTTTATGCATGATTGATCTTTCTTGTTATATATACAGCTGTCTAAAAGTCCAAACCAGCTGAAAACTTCTTCCTCTCCTTCATTTTATTTTTTCAAAAATCCCAAAATATTTTAAAGCCCGCTTTGAAGAAAATATTTTTACAGTTTCTAGCTCCCCCGTCTTTTCCTCACCTTCGGATTTATTTTTCCTCTCTCTTATCCCTCTCATACAGGAGGGATAGATAGTTCAGAGGAGTTGAGTCGAGCCACTTTAGTGCCACCTAGCGAAACGAGCATTTTCGATCAGAGTGATTTATTTTGTTTACTGAAATTGAATGAAGTAACAACTGTTGAGTGAGTAAAATATTCAGTAGAAGTAATTTTGAAGTCACTCTCTCTATCTATCGCAAGGAATGGGTTAAAAGTAACTTGCAGCGATTTTCAAAGCTTAGGTTAGGTTTATGTATACCAGCGTGACAGTGAGGAATCCTTTAGTCAAATAGCGAATCCTTTAGTATCAAATAGTGAAAAATCTTATGTGAGCAGCACTTGACTTTCTCTACAGATTCAAATTCATTTTCTCTTTATTTCTGTAATAATTCATTGAATTGAGTTTAATTGCACAGAATAACACAGAATTTGCACTTTTAATTCAATTTTTGCTTTTATTTGGAAACTGGACATTAATGTGTAACAGGATTGCTCTCATTCTTTTTATCGTCAAAAATTAAGTATAAAACAAGCATGTAAATGATACATTTGAGCATACGTAGTATTTTATTTAAATTTTGTCGATTTTTGTGGCCATTTCGTAAAAAAAATCTGATGTGAGCAACACATGACTTTCCTTATATAATGCAACGAATTTACTACTTTAACGGTAAAAACAATAGGTTACTCTTATAGTACATATATTCTTTCCAAGATATTGAATTTTCGTCAATTACTCGTCATTTTCATTGATTTAGCCTAATTTTTATCCATTTGGCGAGTTTTTCGTTAATTTAGCAACATTTAAAAATGTCGCCAAGTAAGCGACATTCCACCAAATGCGTCACCAAAATCTCACCAACCGTTATGGTTGGAGAAATAAGTTATTTTTACAGCAGATAAATGACTATTGACATTCAAATACAAAAGCATTACTCAAAGTATCTTTTTTCATGAATGGAACGAGCTAGATCCACGAGAATGATGTCACCAAATTTATCGCATATTACATGTGAGAAGTGAACAGGTGTCCAATAGGTAAAACTTATTTTTTATTTTACATGATTTTTTGACATTTTTTTTAAATGTGCAATATCTCGAGAACGGTTCATGCTAGCGTTCTAAAATTTATGTCAGTCGTTTTCTAGTGAAAAATTACATAAGAAAAGTCTACTTGCGTAACTTTAATAAAGGTTTTGATTTATTAATGATTTTCTCAAAAATTCACTCGAAAATTTAGGGAGGTTCTGAACATTTGATTGCATATAAAAACAATAGGCTTCCAGTATTCACGGATTGTGATTTTTGTTCCAAATTTCGTTCGAATCGGTCCATTCATTCGTCAGTTATCGTCTCCACAGACTCACTGACATACACACACACACACACACAGACATCACCTCAAAAATGTTCGATTCGTGATCAGGGATGTTTGAAACGTGCTCTTCCGTCGAAAAGTCGAATTCGAATTTTCGACCCCGTCACAATACTTTCCTTATACATTATGTATATAAGGAAAGTAAAAAGGGAAGTTCGTTCTTCTTTTCCAAACCATTCCAAAATCTAATCAATACCAGGGTATCCAACAAGTGACTTATCTACCCAATTTTGTGCAATTTGGTCAATCAGTTTTTTTGATAAAGTGGATACATGAGATTATTGAGGGGCCATTTCACAAAAAAAGGCGGGTTCTTTTATCCCGAATCGTACCAAAATCTAATTAGCACCAGGGTCACACACCTATAAAATCTTATTAGTTAGAGTGAACACATACATTGCATAGACAGACACACAGACACATACACAGACGTCATGCTAAAAAAGATTTTTCGTGTTCTGGAGTTCCCAAAACGTGTAGATTCGTCGAAAACTCGAGTTGCGATTTTCGACACGATTCCAATACTTTGCCTGTACATTACCATATATTTCAGGGAAAATAAAAAATACACTATATATTGTTCATGTACTGACGCTGATTTAAACTTTATTATTTCTCTACCAGCGGCTTTAGTTACATAATTCCACACGGTAATCAATAAACAATATATCATTGACAAAGTACCATTTGCTTGGTGTAGATTCAAGATGTGCGCTGCTGGTTCGAAAGATGTGATTGATGATGGAGAACTGACATTTTTATAATTTTTGAAATAATTATAAGAACAAGAGGAAATCAAGCCTCCATTTTTATCCTCAGTCTGTTGGAGTGCAATGTAATTTTGTTTTCCATTTTTTTATTATTCTATTTCTTATCAGTCAGGGCTTTTATGCGTCACTTTTCAATACTATTTACGTAAGAACCAACCTTGGTCCAATTATTATCTGTTACATTTTCTTAACAATTTTAAAAAAGTAATTTGCAAACGAAAGCTTTTTAACTATATATTTTGTAATGTGATGTTGTTAATGGTGCAACTAAACCAAAATATGGAATAGAAATAAATGAGAAAGTCCTATAGAAACTGGGTACTCAAAATTTTATGTATAAGAATATCAAAAAGAATATCAACACTCAGCAGGATAATTTTGTTTGTCAGATAATTTAATGATATTAATTTTAATAATAATACTTTGTTTAATTTTTTTTTCATATTTCACAGGCAGGAACAAATCATAATGCGTTAAGCAATGTACTTAACATCATCGTTAAGTTAAGGGAAAACTATTTTTCAAATATACCCAGGCCCGTATTTGCATTTTCACTGGATTTAATCTTTACGGAAGATTTCACCTTTTAAAGGCTTAACCGCAGTTCATCATCTAATGCGAAGCTTAAAAATAACCTAAACATGTTGATACCCAGAGCTTCTGATTTCACTGTGTGAGCATCTGAGGAGGATACACCAGTTTCGCCTGTTTCAGTTTCACTGCAACCTATACAAACGAGAGCTAAGTGGTGGAAAAATATTTTATTGTATGTATATATTGTAATACGATCTGAATAATGAAAATTAAGAAACTTATGTTCTAAAATTCGAACAGGACATCTTGCTGCACCAACCGAGAATCGAACCATAGATCTCCGAATTGGCTAGTTCACGCTCTACCAGTCAACGCTATTGAGACGAAATTGCAAGTTCTTATCGTCGAAGTGGACTCCGCATTCTCCACCCTCTAACAACAGATTGGCTGGCAAAAGGCAAACTGACTGACCACTTTATGCTATTTTTACCTCAAGTTAGACTCCTGTTATTACTATTGTTATCCTACATAGTCGTTATCATCTCAATTTGAAATCGGCGCTCAATCTTCCAGAGTCCACTGAATCTGGACTAATCGCACAAGGATCACTTTCAGACCTCCAACATATTTGCATTAACCTACAAGGTTGATTTGCTCGAGCACTATTGTAAAGGACCTTGCTGCACCAACCGGTAATCTAACCCTGAATCTTCGAACTGGCCAGCCGACTCTCTACCATTGTGCTACTGGGACGAAATTGCAAGTTCTTATAATCGAAATGGACTTTGCAATGTTTAGATTTCCCTTGTGATTAACTGTACATTGCATTTTTCGATTTATTCCCTACATTTCTTAATTCCACTCTAATTATATTTGTCCTTTCGTTTAATATCTCTGACGGACTCCTTCTCAGTTCGCAGAATACGTAGAGAGCTGAAACTCGATGCTCAGTTCCATCTTGCTGTTGTTGTTGAGACCCAGACCGTCCGACCTACCAGAAAGGTGTAAGGTAACCGTTTGGACGGCCGGGAAGTGCCACCCAATTTAGACCGGAACCCAGTGGGGGAGGCATCCACAGGCACCGTACCCTCCTTCCCCTACCACCAACCTCTCGGAAGGACTTGCGGACCCACATGTTTAACATGATCGTACTCCGCATAAACACGGCGGCAGTTGTGGCAGTGTGCAAATCCAGCGCGCAAACCACCTGGCTGCCGCACTTTAAATGTGCCAACAGCACGCGATGTTCCCAGGTGGTCACCCACCCAAGTACTAACCGCGCCCGATGCTGCTTGACTTCGGTGATCTAACGAGAACCGGTGTTTTTAGCACGGCAAGGCCGTTGGCCCCAGTGCTATCTTGCGGAACTTTTCAATCTATCAAATTTCCAAGTCCATTACGTCCAAATTTCCAAGTGACATTACTTCGTTACGTCACTTACATCCGTCATTACTATAGTTTTGCCCTTTCCATTCATTTCCTTTACGCATTACGGTGCAGAGTCTTCAGATAAAATGCTCTCCTGGTTCGAATGTGTGGATATATCTATATACTATTAGGTTTAAACGTAAATTATCTCAACATCAAAAAATAAATGAAAGTGAAAACGTAGGAATATCAAACATTCCACGAATGCGTCATAATGGTCGGTGGGAAATGAAGACACACGTTATATCTAGAAAACCATGTGTGTAGAAGAAGAATGCTGTTCAAACAACAGATTATGAGAAAAAACAAGTTTTCTCATGTCCTTGCACAGGTGCACAAAAATAAATTTTAATCACACACGAAATTGAGGGAATCTGCAGATTTATTTCAAACCAACACTGTGGAGTGTCTTAACGAAGACACGTCCATTGCAGATAATAGTATCCCTGAACCGGTTTTGAGCTTATTATATGCTCATCCGTATGGAATAACCGCTAACCGCAATGGCAGCAAGAAAACTTGCTAATTGCCCGATTTTGCAAACTTCATCTCGAAACCGGTCTTTGGAGACTGTTATCTGTAATGAGAATGTCTTTCTTATAATTGGGAGCTCCCCTTTCTTGTGGGTTCTTTAGATTTTGAGCTTGGTATTTGCAACGTCGTGTTCGAGCTAAATCATATACGGATTTTATGCCGGCAACGTGGAAGGGCTGATACTGTTTCGTTGTCAAAAACTATATGATTTTAGAGTTTGACGATTTTTGAGGGGAATTTCACAAAAAAAAAGGCAAGGTTTTTTTTTTCGAACTACTCAAAAATCTAATCAGCATCAGAATAAGTCATAAAAGACTTACCAAATTTCGGGAAATTCCGTTCAATAGTTTTCAAGTAATGTAGGGAAAATAATAATATACATAAAAAATAGATGAACATCCTTAAATAAAAGAAAATCATTCAAAGTGTTCCGTATCTCCTTAAATAAAGTAAAAATACTAATAATTGGCCATGTGCAAGGGAAACATTCAATACAACGTTCCTAGCAGCAATTTTTTCAATCAGAGAACTGTATCAGACCATATTAGTCGGATACTGTTTCCGAAATCACTATTAAATATCACTATTAAAAATCACTATTAAATACGTAAGTTATTTTAAATGTTTCTCTTATACATGATCGACTACTCATTCATGGTCAATTACTGGTAATTTTTTCGATATATTTACACGTTCTGGACTATCTAGAACATAAAAAACTACTTTTCTTATACTTCTGCGTGTCTGTCTGTGTGTGTGTTGGTGCAATGCATTTGTCCACTTCAGATAGAATACTATCAAACGAGATTTTTTAAAATTTGACAGTTAAGTCGTATGCTTAACCTATAAACCGAGAGGTAGATTAGGTCCACACTGCTGTCTCGCAGTTAGGTCGTATATGCAATACTCTTGTACTGATTAAGATTTAGAAAACTTCAACTGCATTTGATTTTGTTTTTGTTATAAATACCCCTTCCCCCCAAAAAAACAATAACAACATCTGAAATAAAAGGCTAAATATGAATAACTATACTTAAATACTTTATGCATAAATGTAACTTGAATGTTCATTTTATACAAAAAAATTAATGGCAAATTCGTTGGAACTAACCAATTGCAAGTAATACAATCTGCACCAGGTGAGCAAACAAACAGCAAATGAGTGTTGCACAGCAAAATAATATACAGGTTGCCCTGTAAAGTTATAAGTAGGTGAAATAAGTTTTGAACAATGGTAGCCAAAACTATGAAAGAGGGATGTTGGTATAATAGTTATCATACGCTATCAGATGAAACTAACGGTAGTGCTCCTAGCGACACAATTCGGAATTTAGAACTCATATCTCGGAAACTATGAGAAATGGAGTAAAAATGGCAATAAGAAGGCTACAAAGCATCATAGAATTGGTAAGACAAGATATTTTGCAGAAACGAATGTTGAAAATATAAATGTCTAAACGTCATCGTTAGTATCGTATGCAAATAATGGCTGCTATGCAAAACCGCTCAGACGGATTACAAATACGAGGCAGTTTTCAATCGATTCCCAATCATCATATGTGTATTCTGTTTCCTGTGTATACTTTGATGATTTATGTATCAAAAATTATCATTTGAATTAAGATTACTGCGAAATGGTACTGCAATATGGAGAATCCCAACAAAACGCTGTGGAAACTGCTTGGTAGTATACCTTTTAATATCCTACCGATTCCTATGCATCCGTGACGCTATTAAACGCACAATCGAACATTTTCCCGCATAGAAATATATTTTGTTACATGTCTGGGCTCATATTAAACTATGGGTTATGTAAATAGCGCCGTTGTATGAAATTTGTGAGACCTGCTGGCCTTCGTGGTGCTTAGAGCTCAGACACCCGTGCGTGGAAGCCCGATACTATAAGGTTAGACCAAAACATACCTTACGCTTTGAATCTATAATTCGGAATATAGTTTGTAACATGGAATGACATAAACGCCTGTCATCAGAAATTAAATGGCTTTTTCTAATCATTTTGTAATGATCTAGAACTTTCTAAATGACTTTTTTTATATCTCTCATAATTTGAGAGGAGATGGGAGTGCAAACAAATTTTGCCGCTATTGATGCTGCCATCAGTTTTATCTGGTAGCGTATGGTTACTTTACTGCACCGATACCTAAGTACTATAACCTCTAAATATCGCCAAAGAAACTTATTTGGTCTTTTTAAAACGTTACCAGTTATTCAGTATGTAGCAAAATTATCACTCTGTAGTAAATGATTAACCAAATTCTTCTTACAACTTCATTATACTATCCCAAAACTTCCCAATCTGGCTTAACCTTCAACATTCTCATGTTAATTACGTTCCTTGCAAAGAATAATTATTCATTTTCCATGCTTTTTATATAAAGTCATTCTTAGAAAAAATATTCTTTTGGAATTATCTCAACTGGCACGAGAACACCTCAGCCAGAGCACTTAAGATAAGTAGTATTGGAGAAGATGGAAAATTTTTCCTTCAGCCATTCCATTTCGTTTTTCCTCTTCTTTCCCTTTCGCAGACGAAAAAGTGTCAATCACGTGATGTTGGAGTTAGGATAGAACACGCGAAGGTGAAGTTAGCGTGGCAACATTTCTCATTAAGTATACAACTGGAAAAGTAGCAAATGGAAGCAAAGTGCAATTTAAAATTACTTCAATTAATAAACACTGATGTGGACAGAACGTGACTTTCTTTACAAATGAACAAATTTTGATATTCTAGGAGAACACAAATCTGATGAAAGCGCATAACTTTTCATACTAATGAACAAATGTCGATATTTTGAAAGAACAAAAATCTGATGCACGGCCATTGCGTTTCATATTAATGAACAAATGTCGATATTCTGGAGGAACAAAAATCAGATGCACAGCGCATGACTTTTCATATTAATGAACAAATGTTATTCTGGAGCAACAAAAATCTGATGCAAAGCGCATGACTTTCCATACAAATGAACAAATTTCAACATTCTGAGGCTACAAAATTCTGATGCACAGCGCATAACTTTTCATACCAATGAACAAATTTCGATATTCTAAATTAGGCCTTCGGTATACAATGAAAATAATACAATGCCTGAAATTCTATGTGTCAACACTTTAATTACTATTTTATTCGCAAGAAAACAATAGCAGTTAAACACTTTTATATTAATTTTATCACAAAGGAAAACAGCCCAAAACAAAGAGATATTCGAAATTCATGAAATATATGGTGGCAAATGGTATGTATACTGCAATGTTGGCGTAATTGGTTAGCATCTTTATTTTTTTCTTGTTTACATACTTAATTATTAAAGTCATACGAATTTTCGGGAAAATCAAAAATGTTGCCTCCAAAACCGCTGATGGACATTTTTAATGAACCCCATTACCATCTATATAATTCAATACTGAATCCATATCAGTCATCTTCTAAGCTCTATAACTAATTTTAAAAAATAGATGTTTCAAGAAACAGTTTTGGACCGGAAAGGGAAAAGAACCGGAAGTAGAAATTCCACCGATCCCTCTCCCTCCTACAGAATTTGATGCTGAATTCACATTAGTCATCATTTAACTAAATTACATGTATAGCAATTTTCGAGAAATAGATGTTTCAAGGAAATTGTAAATTTTTTAGTCGGAAGTGATATCACTATAACCGGAAGTAGAAATCCTTAGTAAGTACCTTTACTCCTTTAAAAATTTAATGCTAAATCCATTATATAATTTCAATCTATACCTAGTCCTCAGAAATAGATTTTCAAGGAAAAAATTTTGAACAGGAAATGGAGAGCAATAGGAAGTGAAAATTCTTAATGAACCACTCTACGTCCTCCAAAATTTGATGAATATTTGTAAGTTATCATCTAAATTTGATGCTGAATCCATATCAATCCTCATCTAAGTTCTATCTATAGCAGATTCTGAAAAATATATGTTTCAAGGCAAAAATTTCCATAAAACAATAGTAAGCAAAATTTCTGCCACCAATAAACTGCTTTGAAAACAATCTGATGCAAGTAGTAATGAGCTACGGCAGTATACACAGCTTACATAAAGTGTATGTAACTTGAAACAAACACTGCAACATCGCAACTATGGTTCCAATGCAAAGTGAATTATGTTGAATGTTAGTGTGAATGCATCTAGAAGAAGGTGCATAAATCTGGAGTATGATTTAGCGAAGAAAGCAAATCAATATTAAAGAAATTTTTTATACTTATATATCCAAAAACTTAAATAAAGATTTTAACTGAATTATTTTAATTGCAACTTTATTGGTCAAATCATAATAACTTATTTATGCTCAAATTAAAATAGTCTTTACATTTAATTAATACCGCATGAAATAAATAAAATTCGGTGAATTTGTTGGCTTCAAAAAATTCGCCAAATTGTAAAACTTGCGTACATAACTTGTATTTGTAGGGAATGAAAAATGCTCAAGCCACGACAATAATAGATTTGTAGCATAAACATAATACTACATAAGGGAAGGAAACTTATTTAAAGATATGTAATACGTATTTTTAATTTTGAATAAATAGTTTAAAAGTGTATTCAAAAAACGCGAAACATCTTAGAAATGGATCATGCCAGCGTTTTAAAATATGTACCATTCGTTTTTTTAAAGTTAAATTAGTATAAATATGACTGTCTTATGAACATAATTAACTGTCTAATTTTTTCAAAAAGAAATTAAAACATTTGCTGAACTTCCAAACAGTTAAGTGCGTTTAAAATTAATGGTATTAAATATTCACAAATTGTGATAATCGTATTGAATTTCATCAAATTACACTTCATTCGTTCTTAAGATATCGTGTCTAAATACTCACAAACGGACACAAATACATATACCTACACCCCACACACAAACATAAACTCTAAAACGTTTGATTAAAGTTCAATATTCTACTCCATGCGTGTAAATCCGCCGAAAACTCAAATTCGAATTTTCAAGCCATTCATATTCGAACATTCACAATCTTCAAGTCATCCACAATCTTACATAATAAAAGAAGATCATGTGTCCTTACATCTGCGTTCGTAGCGGAAAAGTTTTGTACAGCAGCAAGGTTCGACAAAGAGGTACTTCAGAAGTACCCCGAACAATACAACTCGACGAGATGCATTTAACAGTCGAATTAGTTTAAAAGGAGTGAATACTTAAATTCGAAAACCCTTTAAAAGTTCGGCTTTACAATCACATTGATTCGAGTTGGCGAATTCCGTAAACAAAAGAAACGAAATCAGGTGTTTTAATTAAGTGGTAGATATTTTGTAGAGGCGAACAAACTGCTATTTCGAGGACGAATTAGTTTTAACTTTTAATTAATTTACGATTTTCTAACTTTGTAAATTTAAAATATTTCGTTCTATATATTACTTTCTCTGCAATACATGGTAATGTATAGGGAAAGTATTGGAATCATGTCGAAAATCGCAACTCGAGTTTTCGACGGATCTACACGTTTCAAGACCTCTAGAATACGACAAAAACATCTTTAGCGTAACGTCTGTGTGTGTGTGTGTCTGTGTGTCTGCCTGTGCAGATTTTGTATCCACTCTAACTAAAAAACTAATGTACCGAATTTCACAAAATTCGGCAGGTAAGTCACTTGTGGGCGAGTCTGGTGCTGTTTAGGTTTGGGTACGATTCGGGATAAAAGAACCCGCCTATTTTTGCAAAATGGCCAGCAAAAGCTTGTATCCACTCTAACTGAAAAACTAATGGACCGAATTTCACAAAATTCGGCAAATGAGTCACTTGTGGGTCACTTTGGTGCTCATTAGATTTTGCTATGATTCGGAAAAATATAACCTGCCATTTTCTGTAAAATGGCCTGCAAAAACCGTCAAAATCTAAACTAAAGAACTACGTATGCTCAAATTTATCCATTAAATGCTTGTTTAACACGTAACTTTTAGCGCAGAAAAGAATAAGACCAACCCCATTACACTAGGAATAGCCGTTCACGCGATATTTTAGTTTTTTGTCTTTTCTCTACGCCACCTTTGAAAATAAGTCCGGTTACCGAATGAGAACGAAAATTGAATTAAAAGTGAAACACATTTAATTAAAATAAAGAGAACGTGGATATAAGTCTGCAGGGAAAGTCATGTGCTGCCCACATCAGATTTTTACTTTCTTTATATACATAATGTATAAGGAAAGTATTGTGACGGGGTCGAAAATTCGAATTCGAGTTTTCGACGGGAGAGCACGTTTCAAGCATCCCTGATCACGAATCAAACATTTTTGAAGTGATGTCTGTGTGTGTGTGTGTGTGTGTGTGTGTGTGTGTGTGTGTCAGTGAGTCTGTGGAGACGATAACTGACGAACGAATGGACCGATTCGAACCAAATTTGGTACAAAAATCACAATCCGTAAACACTGGAAGCCTATTGTTTTTATACGTAATCGAATGTTCAGAACCCCCCTAAATTTTCGAATGAAATTTTGAAAAAATCGTCAAAAAATCAAAACCGCTAATAAAGTTACGCAAATAGACATTTCTTATGTAATTTTTCATTAGAAAACGATTGGCATAAATTTTAGAACGCTAACATGAACCGTTCTCGAGATATTGTGCATTTTAAAAAAAAATTATGAAAAAGTCACATAAAAAAAAAAATTCCTATTGAGAAACATGTTCACTTTTCATATGTAATACCATGCGATAAATTGAGTGACATCATTCTCGTGGATCTAGCTCGTTCCATTCATGAAAAAACATACTTTGAATAATACTTTTGTATTTGAACGCCAATAGTCATTTATCTGCTGTAAGAATAACTTTTTTCTTCGTGCATAACGCTTGGCGAGATTTTTTGATTGACGAATTTGGCGGAATGTCGCCAACTTGGCGACTTTTTTGAAATGTTGCCAAATTAATGAAAATCTCGCCAAATGGATAAAAATGATGCTAAATCAATGAAAATGACGACTAATTGTCGAAAATTCAATATCTTGGAAAGAATATTAGTATCTACTATAAGAAAAACCTATTTTTTTACTGTAAAAGTAGTAAATTCATTACATTATATAAGGAAAGTCATGTGTTGCCCACATCAGATTTTTTAATTTGGTATTGTATTATCAGTATGAACATTGTGCTAGAAATGGCAATATTCTAATAAAAGCACGCTGAGATAACATGTATTATTTATTTTCAATTTGATTGTTTTAATTTTTCACCTGTGGTTTTATTTATCTCATTGATCTCTATCTCGTTTATATCTATCCCCGTTGATCCAATTAGCATGCAGTTTTCACTGGCATGAGGACTCTTATTAAAATAGGCCATGGTGAGGACTACAGCACTTTGCGTCTGCGTATCGGTTTTTTTTTATTATTATTATTTTCTGCTATTTAGAGTATTTTCAGTTAGCTAATTTAGGACTATCATAGGAGCTTATTCAGGGTATATTACGCCCGCGTTGCACAATTCGCATATTTACGCATTAAAGAAAAGTATCACTGGGATAATTTTGGGTTATAACAGGCGAGTTGGAAATTCAGTGTTGTTGTTTGCATTTATATGTTTTACGTAGCTGGAGCTTATTTACGATCCGGGCAAAGCCGGGTAATTGGTTTCAGTACACAAAAAAAAAAATGAAAATGAAATAAAATACATATTCTTATTTTTTTTAAATTAAATTAAAATACGAAGGTAAAAAACTTCAAGACAGCTTTATTACTTTCCTTATATACATAATGTATAAGGAAAGTATTGTGACGGGGTCGAAAATTCGAATTCGAATTTTCGACGGGAGAGCACGTTTCAAGCATCCCTGATCACGAATCAAACGTTTTTGAAGTGATGTCTGTGTGTGTGTGTGTGTGTGTGAAAGTATGTGTGTGTGTATGTGTGTCAGTGGGTCTGTGGAGACGATAACTGACGAACGAATGGACCGATTTGAACCAAATTTGGTACAAAAAATCACAATCCGTAAACACTGGAAGCCTATTGTTTTTATACGCAATCGAATGTTCAGAACTCCCCTAAATTTTCGAATGAAATTTTGAAAAAATCGTCAAAAAGTCAAAACCACTAATAAAGTTACGCAAATAGACATTTCTTATGTAATTTTTCATTAGAAAACGATTGACATAAATTTTAGAACACTAACACGAGCCGTTCTCGAGATATTTTACATTTAAAAAAAAATATTGAAAAGTTATATAAAATAAAAAAAAAATATTTCCTATTGATAAACATGTTCACTTTTCATATGTAATACCATGCGATAAATTGGGTGACATCATTCTCGTGGATCTAGCTCGTTCCATTCATGATAAAAGATACTCTGAGTAACACTTTTGTATTTGAACGCTAATAGTCATTTATCTGCTGTAAGAATAACTTATTTCTTAGTGCATAACGCTTGGCGAGATTTTGGCGACGAATTTGGCGGAATTTGAACTTGGCGACTTTTTGAAATGTTGCCAAATTAACGAAAATCTCGCCGAATTTATAAAAATGACGCTAAATCAATGAAAATGACGAATAATTGTTGAAAATTTAATGTCTTGGAAAGAATATTAGTATCTACTATAAGAAAAACCTATTTTTTTACTGTAAAAGTAGTAAATTCATTACATTATATAAGGAATGTCATGTGTTGCCCACATCAGATTTTTTATTATTATAGTATGATATCTATTAAGAAAGTCTTTTAACTGGAAAAGAAGCAAATTGTTAACATTTCTAAGTAACCATGAACGATATAATTTTTCAACAAATCTAGAATAAACTTTCAAATAGAAACATTCAACGCAATAGTTTTTCATTCGCAAAATTTCGCTTGAAATTAATTTTCTGCAATTTTAATTAAAATTTGTTCTGTTGAACAACCTTGTGGAAACAAAGAAACTTTTTGAGGCGTTTTTAATAATATTTCTGAAACCGGCAGGCTATGTGTAACTTTGCCAACGATGTCAGTTCGCTTCTCACGTTCGCAGAATAACTCTCAAATTGAAGGCAAAGAAAATTTAATTAAAAAAATCTCCCTGTTTAAAAAAAAAAATATGCAATTCATTACATTCAAATAACTGTTATAAGTTACCTTCTTTTCTGAAATGTCCGCATGCGGTAGAATTACTTCTAGCAAAATTTCTCTTCTGCTGTTATTTTCTGTAGAAAAGTAAATATTCCAGAAAGTTCCACAATTTATTCTTCCAATATAAATCTTTATTTTATATATTCTTTTCGCTTGATATTTTCAGTGAAATATTTTCCGAGTCATTTTAGTTCTGGTTGGGACGTGAAAAATGAAATTATTTTCCTGTTGAAACAGAAAAGGTTTGTTCGGAACTAACAGAAACATAAAAAAAATATGATATGTGCAGTACACAACTTTCCCTACATAATGCTATGATTTTACTTCTTTAACAGTTGCAAGATCCAAGACACAAATATTTTGGCATTAAATTAACGACGTGTAAAGAGAAAATAGACACGTTTTAGCAGCTTACAACTCCAAAAAGGATGATTTATTCATACTCATGTGCAACATTCTTATCAAAGGGGTGGAACAGTCCAGTGGTTGCATACGGACGAACTGCGTTCGCTTCCCTTCTCTGCCCAAACTAACCACGTATTCATGCGGAATACGGGTACGTTAAATATGTAAGTCTGTAAGCCCTTCTGAGAGGTTGGTGGTAGGAGAAGGAGGGTACGGTCTCTATGGATATCGCTCCCACATGGTTCCGGTCTTACTCTGTGGTATCCCACATTTTTCAACGTTATTATTTAGTATCGTTATGTTTGTATCGTCTTATAACAAATTCCGTGACGAGGCGCAGTCAGATTTTAAACCCAATGGGTCGGCCCCTCACTCACGGTGATTGGGTTCTGATCTAAATTGGGGGCCACTTCTCGACCGTCTAAACATATACCTTGCACTTTTGGGTAGGTCGGACGGTCTGGATCGAAAAAAAGTACATTCTTATCAAAATGTAACTAATATTTAATTAATGTCCCGTGATATAAATGCCTATTGTCGATTTCTTTGGTTTCAAAATATAAAACTATTACAAAAAGTATCGTCTGTCGTGAATAGAATAAATCAGAATCACGATAATGGTATTTTGGACAAATTTATCACATAATATTGCACTTAAAAAAACATATTTTATAACAGTTATACGATCAGCAGAAACAACAAGCACACAACTATAATAGAAGGTCTTTATTTCACTTCTTTAAGACGTACAAAACTTAAAAAGGCCAGAGCGCTTTCGAGCGTAAATACGCTCTTCATCAGTGGCTACATGGAAATAGGAATGATCGTTCATATATAGACCAGAAAAGGTGACAAATTTGCATAAATACAATTATCAATGAACTTGCGTTTATCTAAGGAGAATCCAAAAATACAAAACATTTTGAACAGATTCAAAATTGAGCATAAATCACGAAAAGTACAGTAAAAAATTCTTACAATTTTATTACAGAAATTTCAAATTCAAAATTTTTTTTTAAAATAGGGGGCAGTCAGGCCCAGTCCCCGAGAGGATGACGTCAAAGATAAGTATGAAGAAACTTGAATTGCATGGAGTCGAGAATGAGTCGCCAAGCATAACTTAAAATCTGAACGGGGTAAAAATTACAAATCGACTCGCGGTAAATATAAATAAAGAAGGATTCAAAAAGGAGAATATTACGAGGGTTATTACAATGCATAAGAAGAAAAGTTCTTTCAAAAATGGGCCGAAAATTTTCTTTAGCAGCAAAATGAGCAAGGGCTGTAGAAAGTTTACCATCTTTGGCATCCCTAGCATGTTCTGCCAAACGGATACCAATAGTAAGTCTTGTACTGCCAATATAAAATTAAAAGTTACCATCGGTGGACAACAGGGGAACCACATACACCCCAACAAAGCTTTTAAAGTCATCCTTAGCACCCAGCTTATCAGACCGAATCCCGTTAAATAAAGAAGAAACACCGACTGGACCCAGTTCTGATTTTAAGTTATCCTTGACGACTCATTCTCGACTCCATGCAATTCAAGCCTCTTCATAGTTATCTTTGACGTCATCATCTCGGGGATTGGGCCTGACTGCCCCCTTATTTTAAAAAAAAATTTTGAATTTGAAATTTCTGTAATAAAATTGTAAGAATTTTTTACTGTACTTTTCGTGATTTATGCTCAATTTTGAATCTGTTCAAAATGTTTTGTATTTTTGGATTTTCCTTAGATAAACGTAAGTTTATTGATAATTGTATTTATGCAAATTTGTCACCTTTTCTGGTCTATATATGAACGATAATTTCTATGTCCATGTAGCCACTGATGAAGAGCGTATTTACGCTCGAAAGCGCTCTGGTCTTTTTAAATTTTGTACGTCTTATAAGAAGTGAAATAAAGACCTTCTATTGTAGTTGTGTGTTTGTTGTTTCTGCTAATTGAAATCAGACGTGATGCCAATTTATTTAATTTATTTATTAGTTATACGATCTTTTGAATGTTGCGCATTTTTTTATATATATTTTTTATTTTTAAAGCGTACAATATATAAAAAATAGTTTCTGCTAGCATTCTAAAATTTATATCACTCGTTTTCTTATAAAAAAATTATGTTTGAAATGATTATTTATTTAAAATTATTGAAGATTCTAACTTTTAAATCATTTTCCCAACGTTTATTTGATTATTAATTAGGGCATTATCCGAACATTCGATCAAATTCAATAGAATGTTTTACATCGATAGAAATCTAGTATTAACCTGTTTTAATAATCACAACAGATTTTGTTCAAAAATCTCCATTAATTCATGAGATATCGAATCCACAAATTGAGAGACACACATTCCAAAATCCACACACATTAATTTGTACATTAAATTAAAATGCGAAAATTAATAATATATTAAAGCGTTACACATTACTCCTGCTGCCTATTAAGAATGTCTTTTAATCGTAAAATAACTTTATATAAGATATTTTGTAACTGTATTAAATTAACTTTTATAAGTTATCATGAACTGTGTCATTTTTCAACAAACCCAAAATTAACTTTCAAATGGAAGCATTCAATAAATTAATTATTTTACTCGAAAAGTTTCGTTTAAAATTAATTTTCTGCAACTTTAATTAAAAGTTGTACTGTTGAACAATTTCTTGAAAACAATGAAACTTTTTCAGATATTTTTTACTATGCTTTCGGAAAACGACAGGTTGAAACTTTGCCATTCACGTCAGAGCGCTTGTCGCGTTCTCAAATCTAACGTTTAGATTGAAAGCAGGGAAAATTTAATTAAAAAACTATCTGCTTTAAAAATGCATACCCATTCCATAACATTCAAATATATGTTTATAAGTTAACTTCTTTTCTGAAATTTTTGGAAAGAAGTAAAATTAATTTTAGCGTAATTTCGTTCTCTTCTTTAGAAAGGTAAATATTCGAGAAAGTTCCACAAATTATTACCTTCCTTATATACATAGTAATATGGATAAGGAAAGCATTGTGATAGGGTCGAACATTTAAATTCGAGTTTTCGACGGGGCAACACGTTTCAAGCATCCCTGATCACGAATCAAACATTTTTGAAGTGATGTCTGTGCGTGTGTGTGTGTGTGTGTGTGTGTGTGAAGATTATATCTCACGAACGCATGGCGGCACGATTCGAATGAGATTTGGCACAAAAATTAAAATCCGTGAATACAGGAAGCCTGTTGTTTTTAAACACAATCGAATGTTTAGAACTCCTTTAAATTTTCGAGTGAAATTTTAAAAAAATTATCAAAAAATCAAAACCTTTAATAAAATTACACAAATGGACATTCCTTACGTAATGTTTTGTTAGAAAACGATTGACAAAAACTTTAAAACGCTAGCATGAACCGTTCTCGAGATATTGCACATTTTTAAAATAAATTTATCAAAAAATCCCATAAATTAAAAAAATGTATATTAACTGTTGAGAAACATGTTCACTGTCATATGAAATATCATGATATAAATTTGTTGACATCATTCTCGTGGATCTAGCTCGTTCCATTCATGAGAAAACATACTTTGAGTAATACTTTTGTATTTGAACGCCGATAGTCATTTATCTGCTATAAGAATAACTTATTTCTTCGCCCCTAACGCTTGGCGAGATTTTTGCGACGAATTTGATGGAATGTCGCCAAGTTGACGGCTTTTAAAATTCTGCCAAATTGACGAAATGTCGCCAAATGGATAATGACCCTAAATCAATTAAAATGATGACTAATTGACGAAACTTCAATATCTTGGAAAGAATATAAGTATCTACTATAAGAATATATATATAACCAATTTTCTTTTACTGTAAAAGTAGTGAATTCATTGCATTATATAAAGAAAGTTATGTGCTGCCCACATCAGATTTTTTTCACAATATAAAGGTTTACTTTACATTTCTTTTCAAGTGACAGTTTTTGTGTAAAATATTTTCCGCGTGATTTCAGCCCTGGGTTTGACATAAAAAAACGACAAAATCATTTCCCTTTTGAAACAGCAAAAGTTTGTTCATATCTATGTTCTAACAGATATAAAAAAAATCGGATATGGGCAGAACATGATCTTCCCTACAAAATGCTTTAATTTTAACTCTTTAATAACATCATAATGATCGAAAACCCGTGGTTCAAAGATTTTGTCAGCACTTAAATTGAAATTAGGCGGGTTTGGTAACTTATTAGACGAAACAAAACAGCTTATTTATACTCGCATTATCATTACACATTTCGATAGGTCGGACGATCTGAAAAACATGGCCTGATAGTCTAGGAAAAAACATCCATATACAGTCCATGCGAGAGGTGATGGATTAGAGGAAAGATGTTACGGTCCCTGTAGTTGCCACCTCATTGTTTTCCAGTTTCATTTGGGTGACACAATACCGACCTACCAATTCTTACCGGTCATTCTTATGCTACCTAGTAGGCCAGACAGTCTGGGTAAGGGAAAAACACCCTTATACAAATGTAATTGATACTTAATTAATATCTGGCAATTTAAATACTATTAGCAATAAATTTTGTTTTAAAATACAAACTAAAGTATTTTTCTCGGGAATGGAACGAACTAGATTAACAAGAATGATGTTAGCAAATATTTCGCACAATATTACACATGGGAAGGGAACACACTCCATAATAGTTACTATGTTTTATATTTTATGTAGTTTATTTTTACTTTTATTTGAAAAACGTGCATTATCCCAAAAATATTTTGTACTAACATTCTAAAATGTGTATTCATTCGTGCCTTAATGAAAAGAAAGTACGCATATGATTATTTACTTAACTTTAAAAAAAAATAATTTTTCAAAAATTCATTCGGATATTAGGGAAGGGGGGGTATTTTACACAAATATGCACACATTAATTATTTTAATCAAATTAAAATACGAAAATGAAATAACATTTAAGAGAACGTTACATACACTGTAAAACATTTTCTCCCCTTTCCTCATTTTTTCAGCTACTTTGTAAATAATTTCGCAAACTAATAAGAAAAGTCGCAATTACAGGCATCCATGAAAATTTCAGCTTCATTTATGAAATATTCACCTGATTATCGTCTACCGAAGTGTTATTTTTGGTATATATATATATATATATATATATATATATATATATATTGAGTACAAAACTCAAGAATCGAAGAAAAGTCCGAATTACAAAACCGAAGTAAAACACATAATGAAAAAGACCAAGAGTCGTTAACAAAGGAGAGTGCAATCCATATATAGCATTATACTACCACTAGGGTGCGCTATCAGCAAGTTCCGTGTAGGTGAATCGTACAGTTACCATCAGAGGTGTGTACAAGTTATATCCCTAAAATAAGCGTTTTTTACATCGTTGTATACAGTATTATAATAATGTCTAAGGAAATTTGCGGGATAATGTTTCTTGATCGCCTCTTGCATTATTCTTCTGTCATTTTCAGTTCGATCTTTTTTGAAAGTATGGATTCTTTGATTGCGTATCAGATGATTGACTATAATATTTCGTAATATATTTTTACTCAAATTTTAGTTCCAATCGATAACGTGATTGATGCTGGTCTTGAAAGTATTTCTCTTGTCGTATAAAATGGTATATAAACAATTGTTTTTTTCGTAAAGGATACTAATATTCAGGAAATCAACTTGATTTTTATTTTCCATGTGTGTTTCTATGAAATCCAAGTTATCAGGGTAGAAACTGAAGTCAAATTCAGGCATTTGTTCATATTGGCCCTCAAGAATGTCATCCACGAAACGAAAGTATGGTATTTCATTTAATATGTGAGTGCCTTCCTCGTATTTATTCAGGTAGATGTCAGCAAGGAGTGAAGAACATCCTGCTCCCATTGGAATGCCTTTGACTTGCTGATAATAGTTGGTCCCGTTAAATAGTATAATTTCGAACAGAACAATCCTGATCATGGCTTTATATTTGCTTAACATAATATATTCATGTAATTCATAAATCTCATAAATCTCCAATAAAATAATAAGAAGATCACCAAGGTCAATATTATTAAAAAGTTCTTTAAAATCGTAACTTCGGAAATTCATACGATCAGGGAAGAATTTGAGTTTGTTGAATACTTCATAACTATTATTTACGATAATGGAACATTTATGCTTGATTTTTGTCATGACATGTTTCAGCAGAGCTAATAGTTTAGAATTAGCTATAGTCAGATAAGTCTTGAAACCGACAGTTACGGGACGGAATTTTACAGGGGTTTTATGAAGCTTCGGAATCAGGATGAGGTAAGGAAATTTAACTTGTTTTAAATCATAATCAATCCGTTTATATAAGGCCTTGATTTTATTTTCTATAGTACGGCCTGTAAGGTGTAATTTTGTATACATAAGTTCAACTTGATAATGATTACAAAGAACTTCCACGTAATATTTGATGCATATAAGTGTATAATTAGAAACGACTTATAAGTTATTACATAATCGTTGCAATATTTATTCAAAATGTCTTCCTTGATCTTGCTTTGATTTTTGTCAGTACGTTGATTTTTATCAATACGTAAGCCATGATAATGAAAATTGAATAACCCGTAATATTAAATTTCCATTCTTCAAATGCGTCCAATGGTACACTATATTTCACGGCCATCCTATATATAAAGTCATTAAGATCCTTCTTGAAATTATTCACTACATTAGCAAATTCTTGAATACGGAATTTTGACCAGCATCAATCCAGCAGCTTTGACCAGCAGCTTTCAAGACCAGCATCAATCACGTTATCGATTGGAACTCAAATTTGAGTAAAAATATATTACGTAATATTATAGTCCATCATCTGATACGCAATCAAAGAATCCATACCTTCAAAAAAGATCGAACTGAAAATGACAGAAGAATAATGCAAGAGGCGACAAAGAAACATTATCCCGCAAATTTCCTTAGACATTATTATAATACTGTATACAACGATGTAAAAAACGCTTATTTTAAGGATATAACTTGTACACACCTATGATGGTAACTGTACGATTCACCTACACGGAACTTGCTGATAGCGCACCCTAGTGGTAGTATAATGCTATATATGGATTGCACTCTCCTTTGTTAACGACTCTTGGTCTTTTTCATTATGTGTTTTACTTCGGTTTTGTAATTCGGACTTTTCTTCGATTCTTGAGTTTTGTACTCACTTCCACGGTCAGTGTCTTGTACTCGACACCATTTCGGAGGTCAAGTTTCGGCAAAGTATTTGGTTCCGGGAGTGTTACCTAGGTGTAATAGCATGCTATAACCGGGAACGAGGGGTCACAATCCCCCTCGGTCATTTATGCTTTCCCGTTGGCTTGATTCCCATTTTTTCCTTCATACTTTTATTTGCTATATAACTGCTTTACGTACTTGTGCAGCATTGCGCCATCTACGTTAAGCCTTTTTGCATACTTATGTATGCTTACGTTTTCTTCATCTGACTACTTTTGTATTATATTATATATATATATATATATAGGGTTAGAAAGAAATAAGTTTCCGACTTCAGAGGGTTCTAGAATGCGTTCGTTCTATTGGTCCAAATGAGATAAAATTTGAAATACAGATAATTAAATGATGCGCTTGACATTTATTAAATCAGAAATTTTAGAATCAACATACACCTATAGATGGCGCTATAACACAAATGGTATTTATTTGCATATATTGAAAATGTGAAACATTATTTGCGTTACAGCGCATGCCTAGAAGCATTATTCTTTGGATAAAAAGAAGGCGGATTCTGCACGAGCATTAGTTACTTCTCAGCACATCATGCCAATGTTGCAATAAAAAGCACTACTGGTGAAATTGTTCTACCAGAACCAGCAGAACCCCGTTGCAGCTGTAAAAGAATTCCGTCGTATGAAGCAAATACTACGAAGAGGTCCAATGTCTCCATGTGCCCTACGCAAGATGATAAAAAAATTTGAAACAACTGGGCAACTTGGCATTCTTCCAGGTAGAGGACGAAAGCCAATCCAGTCTTTTAGCATCGAAAATGTGGCTACCGCGATCGTTGAAGCCAGCAGTCATTCGCCGCATGGTAGTGTGAGTGTGCCAGTTTTTTCCGTGTATTGAATATGCCGTATTCCTCTGGACGAAAAATATTACGGCGGGTTTTGAATTTTTATCCCTACAAATTCCAGCCTGTGCACCTATTGCAGGACGGAGACTCAGAGGTTCGTAAAACTTTTGCAGTTCAGTTCCTTGCTCGAATGGTGGTTGGCCATGGAACATCCTGTGGACTGACGAAGCCCACTTTTGCCTCAATGGACAAGTTAATACCCACAATTGTCGAATTTGGGAAGCGAAAAACCCTCACGCTATCTAGGAACAACCCTTGCATCCTGAAAAAGTGACAGTATGGTGTGGTTTTACGGCTATCTTTATCATTGGACCGTATTGTTTTGAAGAGGTAACTGCAACTGGAATCAAAACCTGTTCCGTCACAGGACTACGGTACCGTGATATGCTGAGGGATCTTGTAATCCCACAACTTCAACAGCGTGGATGCCATCAGGACATAATTTTAATGCAAGATAATGCACATTGAGCGTAGTGTAAAGCAATTGCTAACACAGCATTTCACAGCTGAACGGGTGATCAGCCGGCGTTTTCTAACAGCATGATCTCCTCGTTCGCCGGCTATCACCCCCTGCGACTTTTGGTTGTGGGGTTTCCAATATCTACTGTAAAAGGCCAGCAGCTGTGCCAGATCTGAAGGACAACATTCGGCGCCATGTTCTTTATGTTCCGGTAGACTCACTCCGGTCAGCTGTGGAAAATATGGTTCTGCGATTAGAGCACATTGTTGAACATGAAGGGGGGGCATATTGAGCAGTTTTAATGCTACTTTTTTTAATATTTAACATTTATAAAGCCTATTAAATGTTGTTATGTGTATTACAGCGCCACCTATAGACGGATTTTTGTACTGAAATTTTTGATTTAATAAATGTCAAGCGCATCATTTGAATTACCTGTATTTCAAATTTTATCTCATTTGGACCATTAGAACGCATTCTAGAGCCCTCTGAAGTGGGAAACTTATTTCTTGCCTACCCTGGATATATATATATATATATATATATATATATATATATATATATATACACATAGATAGATAGAAAGATATATATATATATATATATATATATATACACATAGATAGATAGAAAGATATATATATATATATATATATATATATATAATAAAAATATGATATGAAATTCCAATGATAGATTAGAGTAACTCATATAACCATAACGTAAGTTGTACCTCATATAACCATAACTTAAAATATAAAATAACTACGTAAAAAGATGTAAAACAGAGATTCGTCAATCAGGAGGAGAATAAAATACATATATCCAGTCATCAGCTTAAATTAATCAACATATATCAATGGTGATATTTCGAATATTGAAAAACGAAGAAAAACCAAGCATTAAAGCCAAACACATGGAAAAGCACTAGGCTTAAAAAGGATTTCATTTTGAGCAGATTCGTCTTCAGGTCAAAGTATCTATTCAAAATGAATAAAAACAAGTTTGTTTCTGTAGACGGAGATATATAATATCTATAAACTCCGTCTATTTGGCCTACAAACTAAAATATTGAAAAATAAAATAGGAATATAAAAATATTATATCTGAGAAAATTCTATATATATCCTACCATAAAGCAATAAATAACGAGACTACTGTTGCCATTTGCAGGAGATAAAAGTGGACATACCTACACACATATATATATATATATATATATATATAATGTATTAATTTAACTATCAGGAACCTTACTCCCCTTTAAGGGCAGATGATTCCCCTGAAACTTTCAGTTGCACGCTTGCAAATGTTTTATAGTGTGCTTATTAATATTGCTGCCTATAAAAAAACCTTTGAATCGCTCTAAAAGCTAATCTTTGACTTTTCTGTGCTATAATCAACCGTGTTATTTTTCAAGAAATCCAGAATTAACTATCAAATAAAAGCACTCAATGCATTATTTGTTTTATTCGCAAAGCTTCGTTTCAAATTAATTTCCTGCAATTTTAATTAAAAGTTGTACTGTTGAACAAACTTGTGGAAACAAAAATCTTCTTGAGACATTTTTTATTAACCTTTCTGACAACGATAGACTGGAACATTGCCAATGACGTCACCGCGCTTGTCACGTTCGCAAAATAACGTTCAGATTGAACGCACAGAAAGTTTGATTAAAAAACTATCTGCTTCGAGAATGTACGCAATTCCTCACTTTCAAATATCTTTTATAAGTTACCTTCTTTTCTAAAAATGTCGGCAAGCAGTAAAATTATTTCTACAAAATTTCGTCTGCGCCGTTCTTTTCTTTAGAAAAGTAAATATTCGAGAAAGCTACGCAATTTATTTTTTCCAATATAAAGGTTTACTTTGCATTTCTTTTCACTTGCGATTTTGTGCAAAACATTTTCCGCTTAATTTTATGTCTGGTTTGGACATAAAAAAACAAAACTATTCTAATTTACAAGCAGTCAGTGTTTGTTCGTATTTGTATATTAACAGAAAAAAATGACGAAATACATATGAAAATTTAACATGTGTTTTGGAAAGAAATGAAAGTACTGAGCATAAAATTGTATTCACACTCCTACCTATATAAAAATTGTCTAATGCCTTTTCGACTTTCTAGCCGATGGAATCCTTCCATACATAATATTGATCACGGGGAAGAACCTAACGGAACCCGATTGCTGATCTCCCTCAGGTGGAGAAAATATATTTTTTAAGTATTTCCAAACCCCCGCACCCCATAACCCACCCAAAGGCCTTGAAAAGGAATCTTTACACAGCACTTATACGAGGGTCACACTGAAATTGAGACAGGGGCAGACGATATGCGCTAGAAAAAAATTATTGATCGAATATTCAAATTTGAACTCTTTTATTTCCGCAGACGATAATTTGTGGCAATAATTACAATTTAGCTATCGTAGAATAAAACTTGAAAGAAAAGAAAATTGAGTTGATTCGAGATTATTATCGAGTTATGAATTTCCATGATTTTAAAGTTGGACTAAATCAAGAAGAATGTCTTCAGCATCTACAATTCGCATATACGAGTAGAAACTCGTAGAAATGATGCTCCATCTCGTGACACTGTATTCAGATGGTTTACGGAGTTTAGAAGAGATCGAATCTCTCCTGGTTGAAAAACACACAGTAAGACCTTTGTCAGCTGTAGTCCCAGAAAATGTGTTGGCCAATCAAAAAATGTTAATCTATGCTAATCGATGTACCTATCAAATGATACAGAAGGAACTTAAAATTGGATCCGCAGCTATATATAAAATTATTCATGAAGAACTGCATATGAAAAGATTAGTTTGTCGTTGGGTCCCCCATAATTTAACAGAACACCCAAAAGCGAAGCGTGTCAAAATCAGTAAAGGAACCCTAAAATCATTTAATGATGGTGGACACCACATTATTTCTAAAATCATAACTGGTGATGAAACTTACATACCGTTTTTGACGTTCCAACACGTCTAGAAAGTAAAGTATGGGTCTTTGAAGATGACCCCAAACCAAAAATGGTGAAAAGCAAACGAACAATGAAAGAGTAATGTATGCCGTGTTCTTCAGAAGTACAGGTCTGGTCAAAGCCATAAAGCTAGAGGGCAGAAGACAGTTACAGCTAACTGATACACCACTAAGTGTCTTCCAGAAATTCTTCAGGAAGTGAATGTTAGGGACTCATGCTTCACCATGACAATGCATCTTCTCATTCAGCAAGAATGACAGTCGAATTTCTTGAACAAAAAGAAAAAAAATAAAGTGATAGAACATCCACACTATTCTCCTTATCTTGCTATGTGTGAGTTTTGGCTATTTTTTAATCTAAAAAAAATTACGTGTACGTCCTTTTCATTCCGAAGATGAGATTGATGAAGCTATAAAAGCATAATCTTCACCGATTCCAAGAAATGGATGGCTTGAAGCATTTAATCTTTGAAAAATTCACATTGAGGTTGGAGGGGAGTACTTTGAACACTCATAAGAGTTGGTATGTTTAACTTGTACCACTTAGCCGTATTTCAAAATTTTCAGTGTGACGTATTTTCATCCGCAGGACAGAACCTAGAAAATCTGAATTTTCAATTTCTTCCCGAGGGCGATCAAAATAGGGGGGGAGCCAAAAGTATTAGCAGACCCCCCTAAAGACCGCCAGCGACTTCAAAATATGAAAATGTTCCCTCGTATATTATCAATTACAGGAAGGAACCTAAGTGAACCAATTTTCCATTAACACGATATCTTTTAACTATGTAGTATTAAGTATATTAAAATTTATTAAAAGTATTGCCACTTAATTATTAAGAATATTAAGTTCCCTGCCTTTGACAAGCTTATATACTAGTTGGTCAATAAAACTATATACAAATGAAGTTTAAAATGCTTGTTCTAATTTTAAACCATGAAAAATATTTATACATAAATTTAAATTTCTAATACTTCTGTTGTTTAAAACAGTCTTTAATTTCTCATACTAAAATTATCATATGGGGTAAATGATAATATAAACTACGCTTTGAATGTCAAAAATATTAGAATAGTTTATATACATGCATATCAGCATCAACACAAAACTATCGACTATGTCGACCTCACTAAACTGTTGCCAAATTAATAATTTAAACTTTTAAAGAACTGTTGCGAAATCATTTGAAAGAATAACTTGAGTACCAAATCTAAAAAAATGCATTTATTTTTCATTCTACTAATGATTGTGATACAAGTAGAACTAAATTTAGTATGAATGTATAAGAAAGGGGAGTACAGACTTACAGAAAATACTTATTTTGGTAATTGTTGCGTACCTCAAAAAATTAAAGTGAAGCCATTCTGTTTAGCAACATTCACTGCTTAAGAATTGCTTCGTAAAAGGCAAATAATTTTATGTGTTAGTTTGTCTTCCAGGTAAACTGAAAAATCGAAAAATCGAATATTTTGAAAATTCAAAGGAGCAGCGATTCTAAGGAATAATCAAAATCTTAAATTGAGCACTTTGCTCAATTACCGAGTACTCCCTTTCTAGCTAGAATCTTGGTTTTGATCTTTTTCCATCCGTCTCATCTTCTAGATCGAAAATTTCAAAAATTGGAATTAGGGATAACAAATACAAAGGGATTTTCGAAAAAACTTTATACTACTTGCCTATGCTCTTATAAAAGCACAATTTGATGTTTTTTTGCTGCCAATCGGAAAATTTAAACAATTTTTTCATTAATTCACACGCAGAAATAAAATTTAAGAGGGTGTGGTACCCAAAAAATCCCGAAAAATCTCATTTTTTTCATTGTTTAAAAAAAATTCATAATTTTCTGATTCCAATGACACCAAATTCATCTTGCTACGTTAATTAGAACCGATTATATTACAATGTTAAAAATTGAACTGCTGAAGTTGTCACCAGTAACTTTTAAACTTTAATTCCTTTTTTCTCAAAGACGTGATTATCGATATTTTATAAATTTAAATTGATATAAGTCAAATTCTACTGCACGGATATGAATGAAATTTGGAACAATTGTTATATATATACTTTTCTTTAATTTATTTTCAGCAATTGCTGAAATATGTGTTTGTTTTTATATTATTATTTTCGAAAACAATATTTGTGGTGAAAAATCACGTTTTTTTACATTATTTTTTATAAAAAAATTTTTATTCATATTTACAAAAGCTGTGAAGACAATTTATTTCTTACATATTTTTATGTTAAAATATGTTCAAAATAAAATTTTTAGAAAGATTATTTTTCTACTTATATCAAAAAGAAAACTTGTCAAATTTCTGACATTTTAATGTTTAAAAAATAATTTCTTTTTAATTTTGAAAGTTTTGAATATCACATTTTGTTTACTATACTTAAAATCTACCTGAATAGAAAACAATACAACTATAACTTCAAAATTGCAGAAAATGCAGCAATTTGGGTACCATACCCCCTTAATATATTTTCCCATTTAACACGTTAGCTGGATTACAAGATGTATGCCATTTTTATGCTTGAAGGCTTTTCATATTCAGAAATAATATCAACAACTTTTATTAAGAGTGTAGGCGTCACATTTAACGACCACTAGTGTCTCAAAAGCGCGGATAGCAATGGCTAGTTATATACTATAATGTATCCAAATGCCACTTTGGATATAATTTTTCACAAGCAAGTAAAAGTGGACAGCAGGACTATTTTCTATAGAATAAATCCTTCGGCACTTCTCCAGGGAAACGCATGTATGTCATTATACATATATATATGTTCCCTAATCTTATTTTATGCTCCCAAAACAATTTTTATGTTCTCTAAAACCTGTTTCTCTTTCTACTTCTTAAACCTATCAGCCAGAGCAAGATATGTTATTTTATGATATCTCCTTAGACAGCATGTTATGTCTTGCTAATAATATTACCATCCTGAGTAAGGTAGTTATATTTTATGCTGTTTCATAATTCTTACTGAACATATAAACATTTTTACTTTCCCTAAAATGCATAGTATATGTAAAAGGAGAGTTCTATGATGGGGTCTAAAATCCCACTAGCACCCCTGAATACGATTCAACCATTTATTGATTGACATCTATATGTTTGTATGGGGGGCACGATATTTTTCAAACAAATTGCGAAAATCGAATGCAACTTGGTAGGATTAATTCACTTGACGAACTTTAGAGCCCTATTGATTTCAAATGCGATTGGGCCATAAATCGATTTTTCGAACTTTTTTCGAAAATTAAAAATATAAAGATAATTATGTTGAAAGATGTTACATAAATAGTTTAATTATTTTTTCATCGTAAAAGTAAAAAAAATAATAATATTCGTATTATGCTGAACATTATTTCAAGAACTTTTATCATTAGATTCGTTCAATTTTTTTATTATTGATTTTCCATTGAAGTCCGATTTTCAATTTTTAAAAAAACTTTCAAATAAAAATAATTATGTTACAGTTTCACAATTAAAACAGAAATAAAAATACCTTATGCGATGCAGCTAACTTATAACGAACTCGAATACAAGAAAAAAATTAGCTATTACAAAGTTCTACTTGGATCTAAAATTTCGCAACCATTACATGTTCAACGTATTGACTATTGCTAGCAATAAAATACTCTTTAATGAAGTTTTGTTGTTACGAAGTTTTCAGTCATGTGCAGGGTTACCAATTTACCCATTTTGCAGTTATATTTAGCTATTTTCTTAGCAGTTTAGCACTAAAAAATGGCTAAATCTAGCCATAAAATAGTTTGCAACTGTTTATATCCATGAAATCTAGACATATTTTGCTGTGAATCTAATCATAAAGTTCGCCCAAGTGTTGGCAACTCTTGTCCTATGTAAAAAATAACAGAATCTCTTTCACAGTGAAGCAACATCTGGTATATAACAGAACGTTGAATACAAGCAACTCAACCAGTTAACCACAGGATTGCAAAATTAGCCATTTTATAACTAGGTTTAGCCAAATTGTTTTCGGTGCAGTTAACGCCTCAAAATGGCTGAATTTAGTCATAAAATGACAAAGTTTGCAAGTGCTTATAATGGTTATCTATGAAATTTAGCCATTTTTTGCTGCGATTCTTGCCATGACGTTCTATTCATCACTACTGGACAACGGTTTCTCTGTGACTGCTATTCGTTAGAACGAAATAGGCGATGAAATGACGATTGAAACCAAATCTTATAAAATACAACATTTTAAAATTTTTCTGATAGAAGTATTTACTTCTGATAAAATATTTACTTCTGGTAGAATTTTGCATTTAATAGTTTTGCTAAAAGTATTCCCTATTCTTGATCAGAAAATCAAAAGGAGCTTTTAGTTCCTAGTCATCGTCCAGATAAAAAAATGCGGCAGGTGTACTGTAATTCAGTTTGTAAAAGGAAAATTTTCACAATATGACTTTCATGGTCATCTTCTCTTAGATGAACATGAGTAAATATGACATAAAACCGATGATGGACATACTACGGCCATATGGACATGATTCTGTCAACTAATTAAATACATAAATGCAAATAAACAAATGTTTAATGACTTAAAAATCTGCCTTTGAAAGACTTCAAAATTTTCGTTAAAATTTTAAAATTTACATTATTTAATGCAATAACATTTTAATTACAATTGAGGGTAAGGTCGAATCTGTTGCATTTTTATAAATTAAGGAGATAGTACAACATTAATATTTTTAAATTTCCTATTTTCTAATTCGATAATTATTTTATAGCCTAATAAGTTTTATGTGTGATACCAATTACTTCATATCTACATTCCATCAAGAGAAACACATGATGTAATATCGACACACATAATATTAAAAAAAATTATTCAGTCATTAATTCAATCATAATTAGCTACTAAAACTATCATCATTCGATATTGGTGGTATCTAACAATAATACAAATATATGTTGGAATACCTAACCCAAGTTCAGAGCTTCAATATACTTTGTGCCAATATTTCATATATCATTTTCCCGTAGAATTAACTCATACTATTTCCTAAAACAGCAATTAGATGCTGGTTTGGTATTATTTACTCTCAGCGGTAAAAAAAATAATTTTTTAATAACAGCATTAAAATTTGACAAAAATTAGCAACCGGTTTCAAAGGCAAACCAAACCACCTTCGTTAGTATGGATAGAAAGAGCAACCTCACCAATAACGCATCCGTCTCTTTTCTCTAGTGTAGTTATGGTGTCTTTCAAGCAAAAAGGCTTTTTTTTTTGCCATTGAAAACAGTTGGTAATATGTATCAACATCACATGCTGTTGTTAAAAAAATATTTTAATTTCAGAATTATTTCAACAGATTGAGAGATACTTCATATTATTTCCGTTCGATCTGTAATTGTATATATGTATTTTTATACTACTGTAATTACCATGTTTACCCCTCTCCTTCTATAAGATTAATCTTTTAGGAGGAGGGGTCTTCATGAATTATGCAATCTCATTTCATTGAATTATTATTATTAAAGTATATTATTATTAAAGTAACGTTTTCTGGATACTAATTTGATTCGTATTAACTGCTAAATTATTCCCAACTATTACTGTTAATTATTTGCGTCTAAGAAATAATCTTTATATTAGTAAACCATATACTGCAGATCGTATCAATATTCTTTCCTAACGTAGAATATCCATATCCCTTGGGAGTATATGGGGCACGATCTCAGAAGAAAATAAAAGTTGTTAGATTAGAAACATGGATTAGAAACAGAAATAAAATTCGTTACGTAGTTGAACCTGATATCAAAGTAGAGAAATTGACTTGTGTCAGATGACATGTGCCAGGTGACATGCGATGTGACAGATTGATGTGTCCGATGACATGCGAGTAACATTGGAAGTTTACGCATTCTGGATCGCGTCTTTTACTTGTACAGATGCAAGCAATTTCTATATGTCTTGTGTATTTTTAATCTACCACTTTTTTCTAAATAAATATAACAAAATCTTAAGTGTTTCAGCTGTTCTCTTATTACTTATGCGTATGTAAAGTAAAAATAAGCTATTGGCATCTTTTGCAGTTGTACAAGTACCTAATAGGACGGGTGATGATGATGATTTCGACAATCTGTAGAAGAAGGTTGGGAACATATTGAATAATCAATTCAATGCCTATAATCGTAAAAGGATTAAACAACCCTGGTTTAGTTGGGGAGATTGGAACAACATAGTTCTAGGAAGTGGTCGATTTTCTATGATGTATGTAAAAATTATCAAATTTATAAATTGAAGATATAAAAAAATATATAATATTGCAAAAGCGAATTGTCCTCCTTTTAGGAATAGCATTTCAAATTGTAATGTATTTTCATCGTTTCAATAAAGGGCTATTTAGTGATTTTGCTGTTCGAGTCCCTAAGTGCGTAAATCCGGATTTGATGATGAAGACATGTTTCCATTATTATTAATAAATACGACGTCATTCGAGGTATTTGTACATAAAGTGTCAGTTTATAAATATAAAAGTGAAAAGATAATTTTTAAAAACTACTCTAGTTCCTACTAAGGGATCATGCACTTTTTCTAAGTGGAATCTATTTTAGCTACTATAAATCTCCAGACAGCTACGTTCGGTCGAGTCAGTGTGAAAATTTTAAAGTAAAAATTCTGTGTTGTATTGTATGTTTCTAAATTTATATAACGCTCCTAGATGTGTTACAATTACATTCAGCAAGCTTTACGCACCTTTCTATACACCTTTTTACGTACGTTTAATACGCATCTTTTTACGTACCTCTAATACGTACCTTTATACGTACCTTCAATACGCACCTTTTTACGTACCTTTAATACGCCCCTTTTTACGTACCTATGATAGACAACCTTTTTAAGTCGTATATTCTATGTAAGGCTTACTATTCTGATTTCACGTAATTATCGAAATAAATGTCAGATTTCAAAACAGATCATATATCAAGAAACAAAAAATATTTTAAAAAATAAATACTAAATTAAATCTAAAAGTGTAGTGGTGTTTCGTGAATTTGGAAATCAATTTAATTAACCTGTGCTATTAAATTTAAAAATAAAAAAATTGTAATATTGAAATGTAATAATCAGTATAATTTAATAAATTTTCTACGATATTAATCTTATATATTAATCCCTCTCTTACAATTTAATATCTAGAATATTTAATCCAATTTTAATTTTGACGGCATTTCGAACTCCAGCGTATTTTCGAAGTCTATTTGATTCTCATTGATTTAAAGTTTTTCTTATTCGCATTTGTAGGAAAAATAATAAAAACAAATTTGAATTTTTTACCACATCTGTTTTTCGCGTTTTCTTGAAATCTATTCGAGAGATTTTCACATTTGTTGTTCGAATGATACTGATCTACCTTCATATTTGCCAAAAATGCATAAAAAATCTAGAAACAATTCTGAACGCATTTGAATAAAAAATATATCCTATGCATTATTCCTCTGATAGTTAAGTAACTGATAAATGTAATCGATGCGTATTTTATTTACAAGAATGGACAGTAAAATGTAAATAAATAACACACAATCTTTTTTTACTACGTACTTTTAAAAGGCTATCAAAATGTCCAGAACTGCATTTTCTAATTTTGGGACATTGTTGATGAGCAACCGGCATTTGGCCAGTAAATATTATTCTAATAGCTGTAGAGAGTGTCTGAAATAGAATATCATCCTATAAGTTCCAATGAGAATTCAGGTACATTAAGTGCCTAAACTTTGTCTGAATGGGTAATTCTAAATTTTACTCAAAGCAGCGATGTGGTATAAAGACTTCTAAAAACCTACCATTAAATAGTAAATTGTAAATCGCATCAGTTGTTTGAGAGTGGATTTTGTATTCAACGCTAAATATCAATTACTACATATATTAAATTCTCATTTAATGTAATTAACCTAACTATAGCTTTAGATGTTTAAATTGATCAATTTAACGAATAACTAAATTTAAATACAATAAATAATTAATTTTTATATCTCAATACTAATGCTTAGATGACATATGCTCATTCTTAGAACATTTTAGGAGAAGTTCATTAACTTTTAAACTGTCTGGAGATTTGGTCACTGGAGGGCATTATGCAGACATGTGGAAAATAAATATATATTAAAATGTTAAAACGAGGGAATGTTGTCTCTTTTGCAAAATGGCTTTGATATTTTATTTGTTTATCGAATATTTGGACATCGGTACTGTTTATTTCATTCTAATTGCTTATAAGTACTTGTGAGTAATTAATTTAAAGATATATCTATTTTTTATTATTGAAGAATTTCATTTTATTAGAGGAAGCAGTACTGGATGACATATTTTTAGATATATATCAATACATTCATTTTAAACTGCTCCATTTTTCCTTTAATTTTTTACTTAAAAACAATTGAAAATGCAATCAATTGAACTCTTAAAAACCGTATAGTTAACTGTACGTTATGTGTTTTAAGGAATAAAATATTTATATTTAAACTACGCCATTAAATTATCATCAATTTTTCAAAATATAAAATCATAACAGACACAAAAAGATAATAAATTTACCAGAATCATTAAATACATCAAGCATGATTAAAAATGTAAGTTCCATAAATGAGGAAACTTACATTTCTGCATAATACCATCCAATGACAAACTAATTAAGACTTACGTTAGGTACCAAATGATCTTTGCTGCCGACTCTGGTGAACTTGTTCCGATCGAGGAGTTTTCGGACTGCTTTCTCTGTGGGCTCGTTAAATTTCATGAAGGTCACGTATGCAGCGTAACATCCTAAGAGAACTGTAGCCTCATACCAGTATATGATGTTGTCCTTAAAGCATACAATCAGCACCATCAAGCTAATTGAATAAAAGGTGACGTCCCTGAAAAGGGGCCACCATGTGAGGCTAAGAACAGTCTTGCTGAAAATGGCGCACATTGAGATGACGAAAAGAATGTTGAAGACTGCAGACCCTACGATGGTGCCAATGCCGACATCGTCATATGAGATAAAGACACCAATAACACTCGTGAAAAGTTCGGGAGCGCTGCCTCCAGCTGCCATGAATGTAGCCCCAGCCACATCTTCAGATATGTCCAGTTTGATCGTGATAACGTCCAAAGCTGGCACGAAAAACTCATCACAAACAATAGCCAAAGCGACGAACATATAGACAAGTCCAAATACGTGGAGTACTACAGCACCGTGCCGTCTTTGCTTTGCTGTAAATAAATCTTCCGGAAACTGTGCTTGAGGCGCGTCTTCGTCTTCGCTGCTGGAGTTATTACTGCTATTACTAGCATCTTGCAGAAGACTTCTGCTATGAAATCTGAAATATTCACTGATAGGTAAATTTGATTCGACTAGTATATTTGGCGGAGGTACTTCCAAGTATTTTTTGCAAGTGCCTTGCCTTTTGAATCCTTGGAAGAATACAAAATATGTTATCACAAATAATGCTGATAAAAAGACTAGTCTGGGATCTCGCCATCTTTGGCGAGAATATCTTGCTCTGAAACTTTGCATACTGGAGGGTGAAACGTTATACTGGCAGATTTTCTTTCTGGATTACGTTTCGATGTCAAAAAGGTCCAGACGGGATATCCCGTCTCCGGACGAGGAAGAATGGAAGCGTTGGCTGTTTATACAAATTATTCGACGTTCTTTTGTTGTTCTGAGATGTTTCATCGTGCAATTCTATTTTTCTCAGAGTAATCCACATGAGAATCTGCAACGAAGAAAACACAGAATGAATACATTTTTACCATCTAGATTGAAACTAAAAAAGCTATTGGCACTCAAAGAATATCAAATTCGTGTCTTCCAGTGGATATGTGTTAAACATAAACTGAAATAACTTTGCCAAAAAAGAGTATACATATATATCCGTTGATATCTAAAGTGGCAAAAAGAATAAACTCTAACAAATACATATTGAGAATTATTTAACTTCAACGTCACAATGCAAGGCATTCCAAAAAAAAAAAAGAACATACCTTTCATTTCAAACATTGAAAGCATTTGACAAATCAAGTAAACAGATTTATGCTGCTTTCATTTTAGTCTCATAAATTGGATCGTATTTTACGGAGAGCGCAAACGCCACAATGCAGTTTAAAGATATATATCGTCATCTACTTGACAAACATTGCGGACGCCATATGGAAAGAATGGCGATCATTGAAAAGTTTATGCCATGAAGATGTGACAGAAAAATTTGATCATCCTTTATATTTCAATGCAGCCGTCGCATCGCCACGCATCAGTGGAGCAGTTGATATTGATGCGCTGTCATATTTATCGATATAACCTTTGAAGTAATGACAACAAAATGCACTGACGTTTATAGGGAAATAAATCTACTAAGTTACTGCAACCATTGAACTTTTTTAGTTTGCAATTCTAAAGTAATTAATACAAAAAATTATACTTAATTCTGGGCGATGGTTAAATGGAATTTATGAATTATTACAAACTGCTATTTAATACACTAAATTGTAAAATCATTATTAATCAACATTAAAATCCGACTCTAATTTATAAGCTTTCGCGTTTTATTCCATGATGGATTTGGTTGATTTCAAGGTTTAACTAGATTTTTCGTTGTGTTTGTTATATCTGTTAATAAAATCATGTTGTGTGCGATATGTTATTCAATATGTTATGACATTTGTTTTATATTCTCATCTGTTACTTAATGTTTGCATGTTTCATTTTCCTCTATTTTATTTTTTTTCACAAGGTACTGCTTTAAATTTTCGATCCTTTTACCTGCCACGTTACTTATATGTGTTTGTTGCTAAGGGCTAAAGCAAATGGACAATGTAATGTTCGTTCATTACTAATTCCCCTTGGTGAAGGAGCGCCTACACACCACATCCACAAGACCCCCCCAGGGTATCCCATGGTGAAGGGTAGGAGATTTGCAGCTTCACTTTTATAGAGGCTCCCCGAAGGGCGGAAGTCTGACTTGGCCTCGACATGACAACATCCATGCCCGCTGGCGGGATTCGAACCCGCAACCCGGCAATCCAGCGATCAGACGGAAACGCCCCTGACAGGTAGACCACAGGATCGGCACAATGTAATGTAAACCCTAGTAGAATAAGTAATTTTTAGAAGCTCAATTTACTCTGTCATGAGTTGATACTAAAACCTGGATTTGTTCGTTCACAGTTACTGACGCGGCCACTAGGGAGCGTTTTCAAAATTGTATATTTTCTCCCATAGCATCTGTAGACTGGTTTTGGAATAGCCTATAACGGAATGTTGGCAAAAATATGTTCTGTTAGCAAGAAAACTCGTTATATGGAGCAAATCCGCAAAACTGCATGGTAATAGATGAAAAGAGTTATAACACATAGCGGGCTGAAAATTTAGGGGCCAGACCGCGAATATGTGGTGGCCTTGCTGCTCGCAGTGAGCTCACGACAAATAGAATGTTTGAATTTACAACTCTAAGAAATTTCTTATAAACAGGATTGTTTTTTCAGAAAGCTTTGTGTTTCTTAAAAACATATATCAATTTTTCTTTGTAATAAATAATTCTAAAGAAAAATTTTTGCTGTATGCATTAACCACGTGATCAAAACATATATATTTTTTATCATTTGAAGAATGGAAAAATACAACACTCAATATTTGTCCTGTTATTAGCCAGCAAATATCTAGAATTGGTTCGGCAATTCGGTCCGTATTGTAATATTTTTCTCTCCCGAAATTGGGTCCCGCTCGTTATTCAGATTAAAAAATATTAATTTTCTCGGGAGAGGGGATAGGAAGATTTTAGTTTATAGTAAATTACCGAAATTATTGTTATAAAACAGGGAACGCTTAATGCTCAGTTAATGATAGATTAATGCTGTTGATAAACGGATGGAAGAAAACAGAGTTCTGATTAAAAAACAACCTAAAAACAAACCTTTAATGAACGAAATAAAAGAAAACTAAATTCTGTTTAAAAAAAAACGCTAGACATAATGTTCATAAACGGAAAGAAGAAAACGAAATTGTGTTAATTAACGGAAATCCACTGTCGACTGCAAGTACGATTTCCGTTAATTGACAAATTTTTTCTATAGTTTACGTTTGACTAATATGTGTTTATAGATTGTATTTTGATATCCTCCTTTTTATCCATTACGAAGTCCAATATATCATTTTTTTTCACATTAATTCTAATATCCAAACTGTCCAGAACCGTATAACCGTCCAGAACCGTCCTCCGGGAAAGCAATATTTCTCAATACTACGTATAAGAAAAATAAAAATATTAAGAAAGTCGCAATTTTCGAATCATTTGTTACTGGAATTGAAAAAAAAAAACCCGAACTCTAGTTTTCACGTAATACATCCAAATTGAAATCACACAGCGGTACAATAATTCGTTTTTAAGTTATCGTTTTCACACTTCATTACATACATTCAGATGATCGTAACATACATTCAGAATTCATAGGAAAGTCTTCATTGTTAGACATCCCAACAACTTCGAAATAAAATGTGTTTTATTACACTCGTTAGATCTGTATATCCCGTGCCCGACAAATTAAAAGTATTGCAGAAGCTCCAGCAGAGAATTGAAGAATTTAGGAACATAAGCTCGACAACTGATCGTGATAGAAGAACTATGTCAATTGCAAAGTTGCAAATTACACTCTCATGAGTGGGAATCGACATTCTGTAGCACAAAAACCGCGTAAATAGAATGTAATAAATACCTGTTATCGGTTGCTAGATAAGTAATCACTAATTATAAATAGTTATAGTGTAATATTCTTCCTTGAATCCAAATGTGCATTTTTGATGGCGGAGGGCATTTTAAATGGGACCTGCGCTAGATTCCTATGGAAGTGTTGTCTATTGCATCATTCCTCAATATAACAGTAATTTACCTATAACCATATTGTGTAAAATAAGAGCTTCCGATTTTGTGGCGATTCCTACGAATTATATAAAATACTCTACATCTTGTAATTGACACTTTTTCTGCTATCTCGCTGAGTTGCAGAGCTCGTTTTATTAACTTCCAAATTTCTCCGTTAGAGGACGCTTCCATTACCCTCATTCTAGAGTTCCCTTTCGCTCGGGCACAGTAGATAGAACTAACGCAGGGGGGGTTTCGCCCCGAGGCATGACTGATTTAATTATTTTTACCTGGCTCTGGTCATATGACAACATGCGAATTAAGAACGCGCGTATTTTGTTCTTGGGCTCTCAAGAGCGATTGAGCTTGTTAACTGCGACTGACATCTGACCCCAGCGGCGTCACTAAATTTCCTTGAACGTCACTGGATCCTGTGTGCGCAGCGCAATTTAAAGTCTTTGAGCAAGTTGTTTACGCCTTGATATTGCCACTGTAAAATTAACAAACAATTTTAACTCTAATAATGTGAAAACTTGTGTTTGGGCAACTTCTCACAAAGTGTTACTCTGATCCGTCACGTCACTTAATTCCCATGACGTCGAGCGGACAACTTTTTTATTCGTTTTTTTTTTAATTCGTTGCCGGTCTGAAAGCCCAACCTTATATAAAATAACTTTAGAAATAACGTGTACACTAAGGAAACATTCATTCTGAAGTTGTTGGTGAGGGCGGCCATGCGAAGTTGGTGGAGTGACTTATCTAGGAGACGTTTATATACAGCAAGAGACGTTTATATACAGCAGGAGCCGTTTACGTTTACATACAGCGTTACATCAGCCGTTGCATCAGGAGCCGCTTATATCAGCAGGAGGCGTTTATATACAGCATTCATAAACAGCAGGAGCCGTTTATATACAGCGTATATATACAGCAAGAGCCGTTTATATACCAAAATTCAAAGCACTAGCAATCGGACGTCTTCCGCATACGCACAGAATGCATTCAGAAGCTCATAAAATACATTTTCCTATCGAAACATTATTTTATTCCAATCAGGAATTTTACAGCATTTATTCAAACAATACTTTCTCTAGACTAGCATGAATAAATAAATAAAAGTGATTACAAGGAGTAAGTATCCCAAAGCATTTTAAATTTCGTTAATCTTTGCTGATTAATTGACACACAAACACCAAGTAAGATCAAAAATTCTTGAAAATCCATCTCAGCAACTAAATGAAAGTGCATAATTAAGTGTCAATATTCTTGTAAGTTATAAAATGTAACTTGTCAGGCATTCGATATAAAGGACTTAAGCAAAGCACCCATAAGAATAGCATTACTACTAATCCTTCACGGCACTGTCTGATAAGAGCTAAATGGGGCGCATCAACTTAGACATTAAAATATCAAAAGTTCTTATTACTCAAATACTTTAAGATAGACTGATTACTTAAGGAATGAAATTCTACAATTTATTCAAAGTTTATAAGCTTCTATAAGACAGTAAAATACATTATAGCAAGCGAGAGAAGGTCACAATGCTGGCACTGTTCATTTTTACTACAGTGTAACGCTTTGGTGTCAGTGTTTATTATTGCATCGATAGACATTTTTACAATTCTTAAGAAATAAAATAAAATTCGGAATGAGCAGGACCAACACACATATTCGCTAATGAACAGAAAGCTCATATTTTTTTCTTATATATAATAATAATAATAATAGTCTTCATGTTACTACCTATTTGATACAATAACAAATTGCACTGATAGATATCATCCCCTAAAAACATTTTAAAAAAGTAAATAGAAAAGCTGAACTTAAAAAAAGATAAAAAAAACATCACCATTATAAAACAAGAAAGATCAATCATGCATAAAGCATTGATTATGAAACGCTTTCCAACTGCAATGCAATTTTATTTAAACATCTCTAAAATACGATACAGCGGTAATATTTTTTTAATTATCACAATAATACAATAATTTATTATATTTGAAAACTTAAAACTTCTTCGAACTGTATTCAAATGACGTCATTGAAATACAAATCGCCTGGCTCTCTATGAAAAAGCAATACATATTTCATTTATACACTTTTTCCCATTCCTTTCATTGATCACAGTACTACAATAATATATTTTACATAAAAACTTAAAACCATGGAGGTAAAAGTAATGTAAGTCTATGTTTAAAACTTCATCGTAAAACTCTGTAATAAAATCGCCTGCGTCTCAATGTAAAATCAATGAATGTTTCATTCATATCAGCTATGTTGCAAAGTTCAGAGCTAAATAGTTTTGCATTAAAAAAATTCAGCAGTTCTTATACAACTCATCTTATAGCTTGATGTGTTTACATTCTCCATAAGTGAAAATTAAGCTTCGTTGTAGAAATAATCAAAGTTTGATGATCGTTTAAACTCAAATATATTCTAATTGCGTTGTTTCAGAATATAGATGCACAAAAATAAAGCGGTTTTAGCATGGATACACCACTAAATATAAACAAGAAAGATCAATCATGCATAAAGAATTGATTATGAAATACTTTCCAACTCTAATCTTATTTAAACGTCTCTAAAATGCGATACATTCAGTGGTAATATTTTTAACATTATCACAATACTGCAATAATTAATTATATTTGAAAATTTAAAACTTCGTCGAAAAAAACGAACTTGATTCAATTGACGTCATGGAAATATACATCGGCTGGCTCTCTGTATGAAAGCAGTAAATATTTCATTCATACATTTTTATTTCATTCATCACAGTACTATAATAATTTATTTTACTTAAAAACTTAAAACCATGGAGGTAAAAGTAATTTAACTCTATGCATAAAATTAGAAGAACGTCGAAGAAGTCTGCCATTAAATCATCTGCTTCTCTATGTAAAATCAATGAATGTTTCATTCATATCATTTGCATTGCAGACTCCAGAACAAAATAATTTTGCGTTAATGAAATTCAACAATTCTTTTACAACTCATCTTACAGCCTAGTCTGTTTACATTCTCCATAAGGGAAAATTGGGTTTCATTGTAGAAATTATCAACGTTTGATGATCATTTAAACTCAAATATATTTTAATTACGTTGTTTAAAAATACGGATGCACAGAAATTAAGCAAAAATAAAGCGGTTTTAGGAGGGATACAACACTAAATAAAAATTAAGAAGAACTTTAAAAATCACAATTTTGGCACAAGATGGATGACATTGATCATTTAAGCTCAAACGTATTGTAGCTACGCTGTTTCAGAAAACAGATGCACAGAATTTAAGCAAAAATAAAGCGGGATTATGATCGATACTACAGTATAAAAGAAAAAGAATTTTAAAATTCACGATTTTGACACAAGATGGATGCCACATTTTATTTTGAAGTTGGTCACGTGATCTCTTCATATAATTATCACGCGATCTCTTTCATATAATGAGTGTAATTATCATTTTAATTTTTATTTAAAAAAACAACTGAATATATTTTGCTAAAAATTTCTTTATTTATTTTATGGGATAATTTGAATATTTTCTAAAACTTTCGAAGCAATTAGTGAATTAAAAAATGTTTGAAATGTTTGATGTTATGATAAAATGTTTTGATGTAATGCTTATTATAAGAGACTCGTGCAAAGAAGTAATGGTGGATTATGACTTTGGCGATGTACAAATGTTACGATTTAAGACCAAATCTAATATCTCATAATAAAACAAGTTAATTTTAAAAGTATGTTTTTAATTAATTCACCACACATACATTGCAAAAACACACAAATACACAGACAGGCAGCAGTGCATTCATAGAGATGTCCCGTCTAAAAATAGATTTTTCGTGTTCTAGTGTACTGAAGCGTGTAGATCAGTCGAAAACTTGACTTCCGATTTTCGACATGATTCGAATATTTCCCCTATACATCCATGTATTGCAGGGAAAGTAATATCTCAAGCAACATTATTTCCAGTTAAATAATGAACGGAAATAAGTGTCACTGGTGTTGATTCTTAGTACTTGGAATGTTCTATGACTATGAACAGATACGCATAAGAATGAAGTTACGGAGAATCCTTTAAGAAACTGTCTTATCTTATCGGAGCTAAATAGCTGCATTTACTAACAGACATTAAAAAGATTAAAAAGTTCTTATTCTTTAATCACTTTAAGATGCACTGATTACGGAAGGCTTAAAATTCGGTAAATTATTAGTTTATCAGACAGCGAAATGCATTGTATTTTGCAAAAGATATTCACAATATCCCTTGTTTTGAATAAATTGTTCATTTCCATTAAAGAATGGCGCTTTGTTGTTACCCTTCTTTATGGATAGTATTCAGAAATTAAAAACTGGCATGACGATCACACGGCTTTTCTATTAGTTGATAGGGTTTTTTTTTTTTTTTTTTTTTATGAACGGGGACTTAAATTCGTATAATAATCTAGTGATAATTCCGTAACAGCATAAACAAATTAAAAGTGTCAAACAATTCAGCAGCCTTCTTTTCAAGAAAAAATGTCAGAGCAATCGCGCCAACAAAGACAAAAGTTTGTCCATAGAGTTTTATGACGTGACTGGGGAAAAAATCGTTACTAAATGAACTAAATTGATGAGAAAAAAATTATTCGCTTAAATTACTGTAAAAAATATAATGTTTCAAAGAATTTCGAAACATAAGAAACCCATTTCAAAAAGCTACTTAAGCCACTTCAATTAAATTCAAACAACATTCAATCAAACTATTCTAATACTGCTAATTTTTCTCCATTTTTGTAGCATTTTATCAACTGATAAGTCAACAATTAGTAACGTTGACGAATGTTGTTTGAAGTGTTTTAAAACAGTCATCAGAGTTAGCTCTTTAAACAGCTTGACTTCTTTATTTTGTTACATACTACATAATTCCGTAGTCTTTTATTCACAGGTAGTTTCACAATTTTTTCACATGTTTTTTGAATATATATCATGACGTTACTCATATACCTTCCAAAACCGATTGTTTTCCATTTTAATTTATTATAGGGTTCTTAAAGTCATAATTTTATTCACTGAAAAAGTGTTTTGAATCCTTCTACTGATTTTTTTCCTCTCTCCTATGTCTTTTCTATGTTGTCTATTCTTATTAAATTCACATTATTTCTAATTGTCTGTTATTTCGTTCAACATCGTTAACGGGCTCGATCTCGGATCCTAGAGCACACAGAAAGCTGAAATTTCGCAAGCAGTTTCATCTCATGAAATGATTTTATCTTTCAATTTTTACTTCAATCACCTTACGCCTTTACGTTATTTACGTACGTCATCTTTGGCAAGCGGCATCTCTTTGGAATCTCGTCTCCTCTCTCCTATGTTTTACTTTCACGTTTTCTATTTTTATTAACTTCACATCGCAAACAGCTGAAACTCAGCATGCAGTTTCATCACACAGGATATTTTCATTTATCAAATTTACATGTCATTACTTTACGTCGTTACGTCAATTATGTACGCCATCACTCCGTTTTCACTGCTTTTCCAACATTTTATTTGGGAATTAAGGTGCAGTATCTTGAGATAAAATTTCCATCTGATTCTTACTGGTTTATCCATATAAAATATTATATAAGTTTATATGTAGTACTCAATAATAGACTTAATATCTTCAGATAAGATGTTCTCCTGGTTCTAACGCGTTCATCCATATAAAGTACGACATAAATTCATATGTAGTATCCAATAGTAGGTTCAACACCTGATGCGTTGATCCATATATAATACTCATAAGTTTGTAAGTCATTTACATAAGAAATATAAGAGGGCGGATGAGGGAAGAAAAACTAATTATATATATATATATATATATATATATATATATATATATATATATATATATATAATTTCTCCACACTCTAATGTCAGGTCAACGGCCATACCGTGCTGAAAACACCGGTTCTCGTTAGATCACCGAAGTAAGCAGCATCGGGCGCGGTTAGTACTTGGATGGGTGAAAACCTGGGAACACCGCGTGCTGTTGGCGCATTTCGGGGGCGGTAGCCCGGTGGTGTGCGCGCTGGATTTGCACGTTGCCACAACTGCTGCCGTGTTCATGCGGAGTACGATCACGTTAAACATGTGGGTCCGTAAGTCCTTCTGAGAGGTTGGCGGTAGGGGAAGAAGGGTACGGTCCCTGTGAATGCCTCCCCCACTGGGTTCCGGGCTAAATTGGGTGGCACTTCCCGGCCGTCCAAACGGTTACCTGACACCTTTCTGGTAGGTCTGACGGTCTGGGTCTCAATAACACCATTCTAATGTCAGATTGGAGGGCAGCTGACAATCTGACTGACCACCTCCTATTTTTACCTCAGGTTAGCCTCATGAAACTACTGATACAACTATTTTTAACCAGTTTAGTATCCTGTATGGTCGTCATCCTCTTAATTTGAAATCGGAGCTCAATCTTCCGGAGTCCACCGAATCCGCACTAGTCGGACTAGGGTCACTTTCAGACCTCCGAAATATTTGCACTAACTTACAGGGTTGATTTGTTTAATCGCCATTGTATAGAGCCTTGCTGCCCTAACCGGGAATCGAACCCTGAATCTCCAAACTGGCTAGCCGACGCTCTACTCTTGAGCTACTGGGACGGATTTGAAGTCTCTTATCGTCGAAGTAGACTTTGTGTGTATATATATATATATATATATATATGCAAATATTTGAAAATCAGAAGGTAGATAGTTGAATCCAAAAGCAAATAATAAATGTAAATGTACCATTAAATGATGTAATAAAAGTCAGTATGTAGAAATCAGAATATAAAACTTTCATCATGATATTGAGCAAAGCAACTAATATCATAATGGATTTATAAATAAAAAATGAAATTTTAAATCGAAAACTATGTATAAACTACGGTAAGTACAAAAAAATCCATGTCTAACATTTGTGTTACAAATAAGTAACTACAAACCAAGACTAAGGATAAAAATAAAAACAGAATATAACTTATTATCAATAAGCAATGAAAGGGTGAGCTAATAATTATCCAAAGAGGTCCATGTTAAGACATAGATAGGCTGGGCATAGACATATATGTCTTAACATGGACCTCTTTGGATAATGTTTTTATTTAGCTCACCCTTTCACTCCCTATTGATAATAAGTTACCTTCTATTTTTATTTTTATCCTTAGTCTTGGTCTATAGTTACTTATTTGTAACAGATATGCTAAAGATCGTTTTTTTTTTGTACTTACTGTAGTTTATGCATAGTTTTCGATTAAAAATTTCATTTTGTATTTACATATATATATATATATAATGGTGAAACGTGTCTGTTTTCTCTAACAACTTTTTTCAATCTAAAACATCCACCACCAACGACACTCAAATAAAAATCATCCACAGCACTTTACATTTTTCCAGAAAATACGAATTTTATTAAGAAATTTTGCTGGTAGACTTTAATAACCTAAGTCATTATTGATCCATAGTCTCCGTTAATAACATTTCCTTCAGTTTACAGCATGCGCAGCATCTAATACGTTACGTCTGACAGAATCCCGATATTTTTCCTGATATTCCACGATTTCTTCAACCCACGCTCTTAATTAGATTTCGTTATTGAGGATTTCTTTTAATCTTTAAACTTTTAAATACAATTTTCATTTCTTTAATATTTTCATTCTTTCTTTCACCTTGTGTTCCATAAATGGATTTTTTGAAAGATGAACTGATGAAAAATTGAATGGGATTAGATTCTAAACCGGACTTTCTAATCCTTTAAATCCTATTTTGTAATTTTAAATGTCCTGCTGAGAGCAAATGGAAACTTATTTTTAATTTATGGGGATTTTTAAATTTTTGAAAAGCTTAAATATTTAGAAGATCAACTTCAAATATATAAAAAAATACACAAATGTTCCCAAAATCGCAAAAAAATATTAATTACTAAACCCATCGTTTAATTTTAGTCTCCTGTAAAGTAATCTTCTTGAAAAGAAATGCACATATCCGCCTGCACTAGTCTCACTGCAGCAAACAATTACTACGTTTATTACCTAATTCCATCATCCATCAAATTACTTTCCTTGAAAAGCAATACATTTGTCCACCAGCACTAGTCTCACTGCTCTAAACAGTTACTAGATATATCGCCTAATTTCATCATCCTCCAAATTACTTTGCTTGATAAGCAATACATTTGTCCTTCAGCACTAATCTCATTGCCGCAAACAATTACTAGATTTATTGCCTAACTTCATCATGCTTCAAATTACTTTCCTTGGGAAAAATAGGAGAACATTTGTCCACCAGCACTAGTCTCACTGCCGCAAACAATTATTAGATATACCGCCAAATTTCATCATCCTCCAAATTACTTTCCTTGAGAAGCAATACATTTGTCCTTCAGCACTAATCTCATTGCTGCAAACAATTACTTGATATATCGCCTAATTTCATCATCCTCCAAATTACTTTGCTTGATAAGCAATACATTTGTCCTTCAGCACTAATCTCATTGCCGCAAACAATTACTAGATTTATTGCCTAACTTCATCATGCTTCAAATTACTTTCCTTGGGAAAAATAGGAGAACATTTGTCCACCAGCACTAGTCTCACTGCCGCAAACAATTATTAGATATACCGCCAAAATTTCATCATCCTCCAAATTACTTTCCTTGAGAAGCAATACATTTGTCCTTCAGCACTAATCTCATTGCCGCAAACAATTACTAGATTTATCGCCTAATTTCATCATCCTTCAAATTACTTTCTTTGGGAAGAATAAGAGAAAATTTGTCCACCAGCACTAGTCTCACTGCTGCAAACAATTACTAGAAATATCGACTAATTTAATCATGCTTCAAATTACTTTCCTTGAAAAACAATACATTTGTCCTTCACTAATCTCATTGCTGCAAGCAATTTGAAGATTTATCGCTTAATTTCATCATCCTTCAAATTACTTTAATTATGAAGAATAAAACATTTGTTCACCAGCACTAGTCTCACCACCCAAACAATTACTAGATATATAGCCTTTTTTCATCATCTTCCAAATTACTTTCCTTGATAAGCAATACATTTGTCCTTCAGCACTAATCTCATTGCTGCAAACAATTACTAGATTTATCGCCTAATTTCATCATCCTTTAAATTACTTTCTTTGGGAGGAATAGGCGAACATTTGTCCACCAGCACTAGTCTCACTGCTGCAAACAATTGCTAGATATATCGCCTAATTTAATCATCCTTTAAATTACTTTTCTTAAGAAACAATACATTTCACTTACAGCACTAATCTCATTGCCACAGGCAATTATTAAAATTAACATCTGATTTTAATCACCTTCAAATTTATTTCCTTCAGAAACAAATACACTTGTCCCCCAGCACCAATCGACCTGCTTCGGTATGCTGTTTGGAGACTACGTATATTTTAATCAACATTGGCACATTTGCAAACCGCCTGCGGTTATTCAGTGAGATCTTGGAGAGCAAACCATAGCACGATGCCAAATCAGGAGAATAGGAGGGTTCTAGCCAATTGTGATTTTGCTTTTTCGTCAAAAATTGTTTGGCACACAGTACTGTACGTAAAAGTGCATTGGTTATGATGCAAGAGATAATCCTAAGAGATTTTCTAATTCTCGCTAATGCTGGGTCGGTGATCTTCTAAAACAAGTTTAGAAAAATCCCCCGCCCTCCTATAAAATGGTCGTAAACACAGACCAAATGCAGTCTACGTACCACATTGGGAATGCTACCGATCATAATAACCCTTTACTATAAATTGTTCTCACGCTACACATTTATTCCATCTAATTTATGCCTACCCCTTCGTAAAAATAAAGATAATCGTCTCAGAAGTTCAGTAGATAAAAGCGTTCCAGGCACAGTTGGAAATAAGTATTATGATTTTCCTTAAATCTTATCTTTACGTACTGTTACCTAGAATTATAAAAAATATTTTACCTCTATTTTTAAAATTTATAATTAATATATCGTTGCTGAAATACTTTAAATAATTTGAAATAGTCAAACGAAATTAAAATTTCAGCTGCTTATATATTTTTATAATTCAACATTTTCTGGCATTTTGAGACCCGCGTGTTTGTTTATCGATATCCATATATATATATATATATATATATATATATATATATATATATATCACATGACGTCATTTGATGTCTAATTAAAATCAAATATTTAAAATTTCTTAATTTATAAATGAACAAGAAATGAAAATGATTATATTCATTCTATTCAGTGGTGAGATTAGGTGCTTATTTAGAAGGAGCATGTGCTCGCGTGTGTATTGTAATTTAAACGTGTGCTCGCGCAGCGGGCGATGAAGCCTTTTGAAAAACTTAAAGTAGGGATTTATTAAATTAATTCATTAAGTCCCGGGTAAAAGATTTAGTGCTCCATAAGAGAAAACTTATTTTACAAAGTTAAACGCCACTTTTAATTAAGAACAAGAATGAGTTAGAAAATTCATTATATTTACCCAACAAGTACTTTTATTTTGTCTTGAACTTTTTGTTGTTACTTTATTTTTGCATTTGTTAAGGTAAAAAACAATATTTCCTTCAAATTATAGAATTTAGTTAATTTGTAATATACTTCTCAATAAGAGTCAAACCAACGATCTCTGGTGGTTTACGATGCTCAAATGATTATAATCTTTAACTCTATCCATCGTGTTACTAAAACAATTATCTTTCTTAATAAAAGCGCATCTTACATTCCCCACCTTCAAACTTAAGAAGGAAATTCAATTTATGAATCGTATAACCATCCGTATAACCGTATATTCATCCAACTGTTATGCAGCGCATCCTGTTTTTCATAAGAAAGTAAAATAGTCTCCTTGAAATGAATCGTCTCCTATCAAAATGCATAATCTCCTATCAAAAGACATAGTCTCCTATTAAAAGGTATAGTATCCTATCAAAAGGCATAGTCTCCTATCAAAAAGCATAGTCTCCTATCAAAAGGCACAGTCTCCTATCAAAAGGCACAATCTCCTATCAAAAGACACAGTCTCCTATCAAAATGCATAGTCGCCTTGAAATGAAGCCGCTACTACTCACATAAATCTTAAAATCTAGAAAAAATTCAAATTTCGGTGTTGCTCAGACGGCCATTATCTACTGCATCTGCTCTGCATTGCTAAGTTACTTGAGTGGCATTGTAATAAATTCTTGTCTCAATAATGAATTTAAAAAAATGTGTATACTAGACAAAATATTTCCTTATTTTTTATTTTGCAGTATATGTTACATTGGTTTTTGTACAAATATTTTTTTAATTAGTGGATTACGGTAGCACATATTACTCCCAAAAATAGTTGTTTCCTTCACTTTTCATCTAGTATCCTTAATCTTCACACTTCACATATTCACTGGCATTCACTTACGTACTGCATTCACTTATTCGCTGGTATTGTTTTCGGAACTTCCTTCTAATGCGTATTTTAAATTTAGTTCAGGAAATTGACTCATATCTTCCAAAATCAGTTGTTTTCTTTCATTTATTATGATTCTTATCTTCGCAATCTTTTATCCATTGGTATTTTAGAATACTTTGATCTAATATACATAGTTGCATATTCATAGTTGAAATAGGTTATGCGCCTTTCCTGTTGTTTTCCTGCAAATTTAGTTATTTTCTTAAATTTTCCTTAATTTCTTAGTGGCCTGTGCTAAAGGGAAATTCCACCATCGATTTATTTTCACTAAGTCAAGCAATATATATATATATATATATATATATATATATATATATATATATTGTCAAAAAGAAAAGAGGTATGGATGGAAACAATATACCAAAAGATGGCCGGGGGGAGTTGTGACCCCCTCACCCCGGTTAAGCATGCTTTACGTCGCGACAACACTCCCGGAGAGCCGGTACATTGCAAAAAGGAATACGAATGTATCAAATTGTAAGATGTAAATATACATCATACAGAAACAAATATAAGATATAATTGTCGAGATCCAGCCCTATCGAAATTCATCTACAGTAAATGTTTGAAATATGTTAAAAAGTGTGTGAATAATGTTTGAAACATGTTCACAAGTATAAATTAACAAAATTACAAAGCTTCCACTTAAAGAAGAATTTAAATATTGACACATAATAGAACAATAATAACAAAGTCTATTTCTAAAACCATATACCTGAATGACAAACAATAGCATATTACATGCAGATGTACATCCCATATTGTGTCATACAAGACCATGCAAATTTGCTATAACGTATTATACATTATACCCTATTCAAGAGGTCCCATATCAGTTATCACACGCTTTACCTGTGACAATCCAGTATGTATATTGCCAACAGTTTTATTTAAATATAAACGGTAACTTTCGGTTACAGTTATTTTATAAAACTTGTAGATAATGTCACTTAAAAAATTCTTGGGAAAACCCTGTGAGATGGTGTTTTGTAGGAAACGATAATCGCATAAATATCGATCTTCCATTTTACTGTTTATTCTTTGACTACGTATTAATTGTCCCAGTCTAATATTTCTAAAAACATTTTTGTGCATACACGAGTTCCAGTTTATGATATAATTGATTTTGAAGTGGAAGTCGTTGCGTTTATCGTACAAACAGAAACCAGTAGAACCTCCTGGTTGCTTGTATATCGTTATATCCAGAAAATTAAGACTTTTGTTGACATTATATGGAGTTTCAGTTAGTTTTAAATGTTGTGGATAGAAAGTAAAATCCATCTGATATTCTTCACATGGATATGCTACCAAAATGTCATCAACGTAGCGAATGAACAGAATTTCGTTTAATATATGTGTTCCATCTTCATATTTATTCAGATATATATCAGCAAGTATTGATGAACAACCACCCCCCATGGGTATTCCATGTAATTGTTTAAAATAAGATGTACCATCAAACAGTACAGTTTCGAACAAAACCATTTCCACCAATGTTTTAAATTTATATTTGTCAATAATCGACTGCAGATTGTATTTTTCGTATATCTCCATGACAATAAGGTATAAGTCCTTGATGTTTATATTTGAAAACAAATCATTAAAATCAAAACTTTTATAATACAAATTTTCATTAATTACATTTATTTTTTTAATAGCTTCTATACTATTACTAATAAAATATGCACCCTTATTTTTAATCTTAATCATTACTATTTTTAAAATAGATAAGAGTTTTTTGTTAGCTGTTGTCAAATATGATTGAAAACCATTAGTAATGGGACGAAATTTAACAGGATCTTTATGAAGTTTAGGTATTAAAGTAATATACGGAAAACGGATTTGCCCCATTCTGTATCCCAATTTAATGTATTTTGATTTAATGCGATTCTCAATTTCTGACTTAGATTGCTGTAAAGGTAGGTATACGCATGGATCGTGATAACTTTTGTATAATAACTGTTTATAAAGTAAAACACAAGTAAATGCATAATTTGTCGTTACCTTGTCGACGTATGTTATTACAAATTTTTTGTGTAAAGATGACAATGCATCTTTGCTATATCTATGTATTATAGTAGGGGTTACAGCATTATGATATTTTAACTTAAATGCCTTCCGAATAGCACAACTCCATTCTTCGAAGGTTTCAATAGGGATACTGTATTTCACTGCCATTTTATAAACAAATGCATTGATATTAGTTTCAAAAGATTTGTCTATCGATCGATAGTCATGCATTCTGTATTTAGTACCTAGTTCAAATATAGGTTTAAGTATTGATCCGGACAGTATTTCCAAGTCTCCTGTGATTACGTGACCAAATTTTTCGTTAACATAAGGTGTATACCGCTGACAATCACATTCAATAACGTTATCTTTAATACCTTTGCATACAGTATTATAATTAAAAAGGCTTCTACAAAGAGGTTTAGCATATTTATATGCAATTTTTATATTAATATTGACAGGTAATTTAAATTGATTTTTACTTAAAATATTTGAAAAATTTACATTATCGAATTTTTTATTTTTGTATGTAATTATTAGATATTCTTGATTTACTTTAATAGTTTTATTATCTTGTAAAGAAATATTTAATCTTTTGGCACGTAATTTTATAAGATCAATAAAAATAGCAGGAAGTGGTGAATCATTCACGAAACGATGTTTAAAATCAATTTCTGAACAGTATTTCCACAGATCCACAAGATAACGTTTTCTAATACCATAAGTGAAGTTTTTAATCCATGAATGTGGAACATCGTTCATTTCTGTAATATTTTTTACAAAAGACACGAGTTCAGTAATAGCATCATTAAGTTTCAGCTTTATCTTTCTTCCAGCCCTTTTATGACGTCTAGAAATACCATTTCTCACTGTATTGTCATAATTCTCTATTACAACTGAAGAAACAGGATTTTGTATATATTCAAAGTTGTATTTCACGTTATATAACATAGAATTTAATCCGTATGGATAAATAGTATTATGTTTTTGTATATAATAATTTTCCCACCAAAGGCGATCTTTCAAGTCTACTACTATATCCATAATAGTAACCTGCATGGCTTCAACACCATGTACGCCAAAATGCCTTATTTCAATTGATGTCTCATTGGCAGGATTTTTTTGAAATTTATAAATTTGACTGCGATGCAAGTTGACTCTAATATTGAGACTATTTTTGGTCTGTCCTATGTACTGAGATCCACATTTAGTACATTTAATACAATATACGCTGTTGTTTACCTTACAAAATACGTAATAATTACGATCATTGCTCATTATTTGGGGGTCTGCCATTGGACATAAT